>CM074969.1:11522430-11534346 GCA_037577455.1 Pangasius macronema
CACCTTCAGAGGTTCTTGTGGCGTCCATGCCTCAACGGGTCAAAACTGTTTTAGTGGCACAAGGGGGACCTACACAATATTAGGCAGGGGTTGATATGGCTGATCTGTGCATGCTCGACGTATTCAACTTTACACTCTGCATTTTCTTGTTTTTTTGTGGATTTTGCTCAACATATTCAATTCATTTTTTTTTAATGTAATTGTTTTAACAAAAGGACTTTATTACAAAGCAGCTTTACAGAAAGTAAGTTCCCATTGGTTCCTGGCTTTTTGGACACCCTGTAGTTGGGGTGGAAGTTTTGCTGAGACCTGGCAACCCTGCACCATCAACAGTGTGGCCAAGGAGCTCATGTTAAATAGCTATGTTTAATCTGGTCACATTCTTATGCACAGCTTTGTTGCGAGTGTGTGATGATTTACACATGCAGTTTACACAATGTTAAAATGTATGCTAGGAATTTTTTTTTATAAATGTTTATTAGCCATATCAGCAGATGTTTAATTAATCTTTTTTAATTAGCGTGTGTGTGTGCTCACCGTATCGGCTGCCAGAGCCGCACCTCGTCCCAGAGAGATGTTAGTGAGCAACTTGATGGCCAGACGTGTACAGCTGTCTCCTATCATCACCTTGGAGTAGCCATTTATCCGAGCAGTGTGCAGTATAAGGTGCTGCCTGCACACACACACACACACACTTTCAGATTACCATACCCGGAGCAGCTTTAGCAGTCCTCTGGAACCTGGAGAAAGTCCAAACCCTGCCTCTCTTTCTCACACATGCTCTCAATCACTTTGTGTTTTCTCATTAAACTTTGCAAGCACTCTGAGTTATTGACTGAAACTGAACTCAGGGCACACTTCAAGGCCCTGCTTTTCCCTGATGACTCAGACGCCACTGACAACGAGAGGCACAGAGGCAATATGAGAGAAAGAGAGAGATAGAGAGAGAGAGAGAGAGAGAGAGAAGGGGGGGGAACAGACAGAGAGGGCCAGAGACAGATGGGGAGAAATGTGGAGTGGAGACAGCAATATACGTGATAAAAAATGAAAAAAGGAGAAAGACCTGCCTAGCTATTGTGCTATTAAAATCTCTGACGTGATTCTTCCACAGCTCAAGTGCTAGAATAGAGGGCTTATGGAAGCTGAATTAAGCAGGAGGATTCCAGAAATAATCTTTAAGCTTCACAAAGCCCACCTACTCACTTCAATTGGGTCATAGCAAATTTTATTTTATTCTTTTTTTTAAAAAGTAGAAAATATAGCTGCAAGCAGTGATGACAGGGGGCCAAGCACCAAAAGCAAATTCATGTGTATCCGGTATTAAAGTGATAGATGGTAAAGGTCCAGATGGCCTTAAGAAAAACACTGTTATTACTGCTACTAAAACAAGCATTATGGTGGAGACAAAAGGTGAGGTTGCGCATTTGTGCATTTAAATGGAACCAAAAAGCCATGCAGATATTTCAGTAAACTCATATTGAACATGATTTGATTGTAAAACCTTCTCCAACACTGAGTGTACACTCTCAGAAAGGGTACTAAACTCCACTGCTAGTCACTGGAATGGTGCCCTCCAAGTGTACACTTTTTCTACCTTTAGTGTGGATCTTATACCTAGAAAGGTGCATATGTTTTACCTTTACTCTGGCTTTACTCTAAAAGGTAATTATGGTTTAATTATCTACCTTCAATCTTTTTTTAAAGGTACACTATATCCACATTTCCAGGTGAAATACAGTGTACATATTACAGGTACAAAAGATAAGGGTGCTTCTCCAGCCACAAGGAAGGCTACAGATCCACACAACCTCCCGTTTTTGGTTTATTTATGTATGCAGGTTCCATTTGTTTGTGTATCTGTACACATATTGTACTTTTGTGTTTGGGTGTAATATTTTGGGGGGTGGGGGATGGGTGGAATGGCATAATTATGATGATTAAATGACACGGATATTTACGTTAAATCTGAATTCCATCCAAAAACTGCAATGTTTATTCAATCCATTAGTATGCTAAGTCCTCAATACCACATATGAACTAATTATTTCATTAAAACCTTTATGCTGGTTAATGTAGGCTAATCATGTAAAACATGAACACTATTTTAAAGACATCAAACTTCCTTCAAAATAGTTGCAATACTTGTTGCGTCTTGTACAAATGATATAAAACATGATGAAGATGGTAGACACATTTTGTGCCATAATAATTGTTTCAAGTCTTTAATTATGTAATGACAGTCAGTGAGTTGGGCCCCTGCATTTTCCTATTCAGGAACATCTCAAACATTTCAAAAGAATACAAATATGAATAAGAAAAATCACAATAGTGGATCACAACAAGTCTTGGTGCTTGGCCCCCTACCATCGCTAATATGTGCTTTATACATTATTATAACGAATACCTGCTATATGTCTTTAATGTCATGACGATGGTGTAGTAAAGCTCACCTCAGTATTTGCAGCATGTCCTGTTTAGCTGTTAAGGTTTTCAAAGAGGAGAAGAGTCCCTCTAAAGCCAGTTTGTGCTCAGGCTTGTATGTGGAGGCCTGCAGGCTAAGTCGGCCTACTGCATCCTGGGATTCCTCCACTGCAGGATCCCCATGGCCCCGGGTTACTTCAGTCCGAATGTGCTGATCCACTGCTGCTTTATAGCTGGAGCCGGCCTGCTCACGTCTGTACACAGGCTCGAGGACTGACTCGGGCAGAGTAAAGATCTGAGACACAGCCATGAACATGACACTGCAGCCATTAGAGCAGCTCAAAGCCAAACACAGCTAAGGTAATAAGAATGAAGGTCAAGTGCTTTGTCTTATGTTTCTGAGTGACGGTAGCAACAATTGCATACGAGCATCAAAAGTACGCTATCTGGGAATACAGGAGATAATGACCAAGATGATGCAACTGCCTGAAAGGAGACATGGAAATGACAGTCTTGCTCCGAAAGCAGAAATAATGAGGCCAAAACAAATGATGTTACAAAGATCAAAGCACTAACAAGCACAGAGACTTGTAATGTAGAACTGCACTGCAATTAGATCCGACTGGTGTTAGAGTTGTGACACTGTTCGAAAAAACAGGAATGAACGTGAACTAACTTCCAAAAATCTGACTTCTGTAGCTGTTGATCATGTGTGCTTCCTGATGTCTGAGGTGTACTGTATCTGCAGCGAGCAGGAACGTGTTGGAATTACCTTTACAAAACTCAAAACCAGTTAGCACAATGGCGGGGAAATACACTCACTGGTCACTTTATTAGGAACACCTATACACCTCCTCATTCATAGTTCTTTTCCCTGAGGCTCGTTACCTGTTCCAGCGGGACGATGTGGTACGGGAATCCAGTCATTCTGAAGATGCTCTCCAACTGACCTACAGCCTTCTCCCTCTCCTCAGCATTCTGACCACACACACCACCCTCTATATCAGAGAGAAGAGTACCTGAAACACCTTCATTATACTAACAGAACACTGTATTATGCTTTAGTGTTACTGTAACTGTAATTACCATCTATGTGGATAATGCCAGGCATAAATCTTAACTTCTTGGGTGTATCCCGACTCAAACCCTGCAAACAGGGTGGACATTTCAGTCACGTGAAGTTGTGCATAATGGATGTGTTCCTTTCATAGTAGATACGTGTCTGAGATTAGTTTTACAATGTACGTACAGCTACACTGCCATTCATCAGCAGACATCTTGTAAGCTGTATGTCATTTTTGTTTGTAGACTGCCAAAAATTGAGCTAGCCAAATTTATTAACGGTTATGCAATTATGGTGACATGAAAATCTACTGGTGAATGCCCACTTCCTGGATAGCTGACTGCTTACCTCTTGAACCTGTGCTAGCATACAGCTGGATGCTGGTCCTCCAGAAACAGCCAGCAGCACCTAAAGGAAAGTCAACAACAATTTTAACAGGTGATGTCAAATTCATAGATGATGATAATAATAGCTTTATATCTATGCTTGCCTTCTCTCCGGGAAAGATGACACGATTCTTCCCCAACATGGCCCGGAATTTATGTATGAAGTACTCCTTGAAGCAGCTCCTAATATACATATATAGAAGCATAAACCACTTACTACACATGATGATATCAAAAGCAACAATATACGATATTTTTAGGGATTCCAGTTCCTGCATTAGGGTGTGAATAGGATCTACAAGGAAAATCAGTTTTCCCTGTCCCGAGGCTCATGACCTGCTGTGGTAAGAGCTCAAGGCAGGAGGCAACAGCTGATAAACTGGAAGTTTGATAGACTGATTTTGGTGTTATTTACCTACAGAAGGCATCTCCCACTCGTATGATGAGCACTGCAGTGCCCTCTTTGCACTTCATGCATTTCTTTGACACCCTGGAGGCAGAGACGGTTTAACACACACCATATAAGCTATATGTTCACAAGGTATATCCGTCACATATCATCTATATGACCTTAATATCTTAAACAATTCATGTAAACAAACTCACGCCGGCAGAGATTTGCGCTCTAGGGGGCTGTTGTACTCTTCGTCCACCTGACACATGACTAAAGCTGGTTTTAAAGCATTAATTATCCACACTAATCTCGATAATAACTAAACGCTAAAATAACTAATAAAAACACTAACATGCCATTCCAGTTACATCCATGCTGTTATCGTTTGCTAGCGACATTGGCGCTCGTTGATGACGCATTGACTCGCTTCTCCTGGCGCGTTTTACTGACGTTGAAAAAACTGTCCGTTAGGCTGTTCTACTGCTTACTTGTCCGTTTGCGTTTTAATTTGCTCTGATAGATACACTAAACGTTATGTTTGTAAGACAGCCTTTTTAAGCAGTCATATACGAATGTGAACAGTTAATATGCTGGGATTCTTTTGCCTGAAAGCGAGCGCGTCTATTGTTTGAGAAAAGGCTGTTGCAAAGCATTGTGGGGAGTGTAGTGATTTAGGGCCGTCATGCTGCGACGGGGCCGCTTGATAAAACTACAACACCCATGCGGCACTGCAGGTAAAGGACGCTCTTAACGGTTTGGTGAAAGCTACGCTGGTAATGTTTACTTCTCTGCTACAGCGGCGTGTGAGTGTGTGTTTTATGAGGTGGCTGAACAGATGCGCTATGTAACGCCGTTTGACTTTTATTTTTCTTGGTTTAAAACACACGGGATTGTACAAGTCGACAGCGCACTGGTGATACACACAACAAAGGAAAAAGAAGAAAGGAACAGAAGAAGAAGACGACGACGAAGAAGAAGAAGAAGCTCTTTTTGAAGAAGCCGCTGAGAGGAGGCATCCAGCGTTCATGATGGCGATGTTCCGCAGTTTTGTTTCTGCTGCTCAGCTCAGACAGCCTCATCCCCAGCCCCAGCTGCAGCATGGAGAGAGTCTGGAGAGCCAGTTTTCCTGCCCCATCTGCCTGGAGGTTTATCACAAACCCGTCAGCATCGCCAGCTGCGCTCATACGTGAGTAACACCTGGATTCAGCTCCACTGGCGCACTGCCATTCTCCTTCATGGAGTCATGCATTATCAGTTTCACCCAGTAAACACACTGTGGCATTTCTGCTGCTCACAAACAGCCAGCTGATCATAAACATCCTCATCAGCAAAAACATCAGCAGCATCCATCATCAGCCATCATTCCTGACTTTAAGTGTGTGCATTTATTTTACAAATGAACCACAACAAACATTTGTCAGTCCACAGTTTGTATCAGATAATATACAATTGTGAGTTTTTGTTATATATATATATATTTATATATATATATATATATATATATATATATATATATATATATATATAAACCCAAGAGCTCAACCTGAAGCTCCATCCTCTTTGTGTCTCTATTGTTGTCAGTGTGTCTTTGTTAGTGAAGCCTCTCCTCTCACTCAGGCTTGAAAATGAACCACTGCTCTGTAATCTGTCCTTTTGCTTCCATCTGATTTAGTGATTTTCTTTCTTTCTTTCTTTTTCTTTCTTTCTTTCTTTCTTTTTTTTGCATGATGTGCCAGCTATGCACCTCGTACTTCAGAGACGCTACAGTGTGTAAGCATGAGGAGAAAATAGAACAAAGCAAGCACGGTGTGTGTGTGTGTGCACGCGAGGATGGATGTTGTGAGACGAGTACGAGCATCACTGTGGATGTACCTGCATCAGAACGCTTAGACGGTAGCAGAAAGGAAAGTGAGACAACTGTTGTGTCGAATGAATCGAGAACAGGAAAGAGACATGAGGCTCTGTACGAGTGCGTGTTGGTGGGACGGATGTGCGTTTCATCTCGAGGTGTTGAAATGAGTACATAAAGCACAATATCAAATATCAGGAGTATATGCAATTAATTGAACTATATTACCATTTGAATGAGAATGAATATATAATATAATACTGTGGATGTAAAATACAGCAAAGGTTTTGTTGAGTTGTCTAAGTAGGCAGTTTAAGGAAGGGTTGTTATTTTGGACAAATTTCAGAGTGTCTCATGTATCAAAAGCAGTCTCATTCATTTGTTCATCAAAGTTCGTGATAGACAGAATGTCTAACATCCTGGGTCATAATTAATATTTTGATTTTGATTACCAGTCATAATGTTTGCCACTAACTTGTGCTGTGAGCTGTAAATCAGATTTTTTAAAAAAAAGAGCTGTGTAAAACTATTTAAACGTAACTGAGTTTTCTGTGTGCGCTGTTCATTTCTGTTACGCATCATCCTTTGACTTCCCTTTTTACCCCGAGCTGTTATGAGGAAATGAAATACCACTAATAACACTCTCGCAAGCCGCGAACATCTTTTCTGGTTTAAATACGCATGGCTCAGCGAGGCTCCGCCCACCAGTAAGGCAAAATGAGAATTCTGAACCAGCACAATATTAAATCGATGTCAATTTAATGAGATTAAAATGAGTTACTGCTACATTTAAAGCAGCTGTGTGTCTCATTGTCGGTGTGCAATAAAGCAGTAAATGACGTGGCCGTGTGGTTTCTGACACTCCCACGGTGCCGTACTGTTTTCAGGCAGCACTTGAGTGGCTCTGGTGTAGTGTGTTGTTTTGGTGTACATGATCCTGCCTTTGTGCTGCTGTAATTCCTTTAGCGCTACAAGACTTCCACACATGGTGACAGAGTGAGCTGTTTCCGTCATCGCACTCTTTTATTCATGAGCAGTCATTACTATCCTTATTGTTTCTCATTATTCAAAATAATTACCCAGACCCTTACCTGCAGTGTTGTGGATATTGACTAGGGCATGACCAGTAGGATAGTTTTGCTACAGATCCTGATTATCAGTGAACAGTGGATAAGTTCACCAAACAGACTTCATGTGAAAACTATAATGAACTTCCTGGTTATACAACTGCGGTGTTTGATTGTAGTACGCAATTATAGTAGGGAATTATTTATAGTCACACTATCTGTTGTCACCCTGATGAGGACGGGTTCCCGTTTGATTCTGGTTCCTCTCAAAGTTTCTTCCTCATATCATCTCAGGGAGTTTTTACTGTACTGTAATGGCTTTGGGGCTGCGGCTGCCACGAGCAGCTTCGTACTCAGGACTCCATCAGTGGACGGTGGATAGATTTTAACCAACTGGACTTCTTGCGAAAACTGTGATGAATTTATTGGTTGCACTTTTGCACTATTTGTCCATATAGTACACAATAATAGAAGGGATTTATTTATAATCGCACTATCCGTTGCACTCAGATGATGATGGGTTCCCTTTTGAGCCTGGTTCCTCTCAAGGTTTCTTCTTCATGTCTTCTCAGGGAGTTTTTCCTTGCCACCGTATTTATTTATAATCACACTCAGATGAGGATGGGTTCACTTTTGAGCCTGGTTCCTCTCAAGGTTTCTTCTTCATGTCTTCTCAGGGAGTTTTTCCTTGCCACCGTCGGCTCAGGCTTGCTCATTAGGGATAAATTCACATAGTTACAATATATTTTTTGTGAATCCATTTATTTCTGTAAAGCCGCTTTGTGACAACGTCCATTGTTAAAAGCGCTATACAAATGGAATTGATTTTAAGCAGCTGATATATCAGCTAGTGTAAATCTATATGCTGTATATCTATATGCACATCAATAGGTTTAGTTAAACTGCACTTTACTGATCACATATTGGCCATTTCTCAAATTCAAACAGTAGAAACTGCAATAACCACAAGTGTCACAAAATGTGGTTGGAGATTTATTTATTTAGTCGGTCAGTCAGTTAATTAGTTTTTTTGCATGTGAATGAGAATCATGTTTAAAAAACTCATTCATATACACTGAAGCGTTTAGTTGAGAAGCTAGTGACTAACTGTGAGTAAACAAATGTCACACACACCCCACACTGGAAGTGATGGCACATGAAGGTGAATCCTGCATGCGGTGTTGCTCCGGTTTATTTATGGCTAAAATGCTGCTACGGGGGAAACATGCACCAATTGTTACTAAAATGTGATAATATCATAAACCATTCTAAAACGCTGGCAAATTATTGTGATATAAAAATGTCACATCTCTAGTAGACCTGAAACACTGTTCTTTCACCACTGGCAGGGTTAAAATGCATGTTGCTGGACACACACACACACACACACACACACACCAATCTCACACTGATTACAGGAAGCCCACATCAGGGTCAGAGCAGCATGACAATCTAATTATAGCTTAAATTCTAATGAAATGCACACAGTGAGAGCAACCTCTTTACATCACCAGGCACTAGGGTCTCATGCTGGTGTCGCTGAAAAATGTACAGCCGAAAAATTGCTTTAGCAATCATAATCTACTCTCTGTCTGCTGCATGTGTAACATAGGTGTGGTGAACCTGAATTTGAACACATTTCCCTGCACTGAGAAGTGAACAGAACTTGTTTAAACTCACTTAAAATGGAGGTCTAAGGAAAGGCGTATGAAGCACCGGTGCAGTGTGGTTCAGCTTTGTTTGTCAGAAGTCAACAGCTGCCCTTTGACATTCATTATAAGTGAGTTTCAAGGTTTTTTTTTCCCCTCAGTACAAGGATGTGTCAGAGTTCTCACCTGTGGTACTTTGCATATACATGTGGAAAGTAAGTGGTGTGTGTGTGTGTGTGTGTGTGTGTGTGTGTGTGTGTGTGTGTGTGTGTGTTTGGAAATGAGCAGTCTGAGGAGGATGGAGGTCAGGACTGCAGCAGCAGGAGCTCCTCCATGAACACAGCCAAATGTTCTGACACACTCGCTGCTCCTGTACTACAGATAAAGTGGCATCATGAAATGTGTTGCAAAGACATGGACTAATCCAAAGCTGCTCCATCAGAGCCTCCATCTGTGGGAGGGAGGACATTGGCTAAAGTGCTCACCTGCTTTATGATTCAATCTGCAATTAGTGTAATGCATTCACAAAGTAGTGATGGCTTAGTGGAAGACGTGCTCATTTAAGTGAGCTTCATCAGCCATGTGTCAGTGTGAGACTTTTCAATACTGATACCCAGGAAAATGCAGCTTATACCTCTAAATGTTCTGGGTAAAGGCCTCTGTGCCTCAGTCCCAGTGAAAGAAGCTTGGTCACTGTACCTCAACCCTAGTGATGGAAACATGGACTGTGTGCCTCATTTCCAGTGAAGGTGGCATGGCCTCTGTGCCTCAGTCCTACTGATGGAGGCATGGCCTCTGTGCTTCATTTCCAGTGATGGAGGCAAGGCCTCTGTGCCTCATTCCCAGTGAAGGAGGCGTGGCGGCTGTGCCTCAGTACCAGTCAAGGAGGTATGGCAGCTGTGCTTCATTCCCAATGAAGGAGGCGTGGCCTCTGTGCCTTAGTCCCAGTAAAGGAGGTGTGGCCTCTGTGCCTCAGTACCAGTGAAGGAGGCGTGGCCTCTGTGCCTCAGTACCAGTGAAGGAGGCGTGGCCTCTGTGCTTCATTCCCAGTGAAGGAGGTGTGGCCTCTGTGCCTTAGTCCCAGTAAAGGAGGTGTGGCCTCTGTGCCTCAGTACCAGTGAAGGAGGTATGGCCTCTGTGCCTCAGTACCAGTGAAGGAGGCGTGGCCTCTGTGCTTCATTCCCAGTGAAGGAGGTGTGGCCTCTGTGCCTTAGTCCCAGTGAAGGAGGTGTGGGTTCTGCTCCTCATTCCCAGTGAAGGAGGCATGCCTCTGTGCCTCAGTGCCAGTGAAGGAGGCATGGCCTCTGTGCCTCAGTGCCAGTGAAGGAGGCATGGCCTCTGTGCCTCAGTGCCAGTGAAGGAGGCGTGGCCTCTGTGCCTCAGACCTGGTGATTGAGACATGAGTTTTGTTCATCAGTCCCAGTGAAAGAGGCGTGGCCGCTGTGCCTCAGTCCTAGTGAAAGAGGTGTGGCCTTTGAAGGAGGCCACCTCTGTGCCTCAGTCTCAATAAAGGAGGCATGGCCTCTGTGTCAGAAACAAGCGAGGTTCGTAGTTATTTGGTCAGTCCCATTAGTAAAACAGGTGCTCCATAAGATCCAAAAATACAAATGATGTACCATAGAAATAATCTACTACAGCACCATCACAAGTTAAATTAATGACAAAGTTTATTTGAATATATTTCTCTATTGTTGGCTTAACTCTGGTCTTAGATAATAATCGTAACAGGTGTTGAGTCAGACCCTGGTGTTGAATGATTCAGGCTTCACATTAACAGCACCAGTGAGCACCAGTTTGAACCCTACATAAGAAATGGGACAGAAAGAAGAGCAGTTGTATCCAGCAGCTGTCATGAGATAGGGCACAACCATTTTACATGTGGAAATGGGTTATGACTCCATTCAGATTAAAGCTGGGAAAGTAATGCATGTACAATCTGCTTTCGTGTGAACTCTGTGCAATAAGATCTGTAGAGTAGGAGGCTTCACCTCAAGTGTTCATTCTGTCTTTGTGTCTCTCAGCCTCGATGTTTGTGTCCTCATTTATTTCTTTGTGTAGGAGTTTAAACAGCCTGCACTGCTGGGATAACAGATACTTTCTTGGGTCAGCAAGAAATGAAAGCAGAATCATAGACCTGATATCTCAATCTTCATATCCCATTAAAAGCATGACCCGAATAAAGGATCCAATTATGTCTGAAAACGGCCAACTGTTCTCCAGCGGCTTTCACCCTCACGCTCTGTTCACTACTGAGCAGTGTTCCGTCCCACTGACCCCGGCCATCCCTCGGGTTTATAGCAACACAAATGTAACACAGAGTTTAAAACGTGCATGATATCGTTGCTTCATCTGAAGTATTAACTACAGGCCTTTCACACACTCCCACATCCACCTAGAAATTAGAGAAAAAAAAGGAAAGTTTAGCGCTCACTAAACCAGCCACGTTAATACTTTTTAAATGACAGCTCCTCAGAGGAAGTGTGTTAGCATTAGCAGTTGACAGCAAATTACCAGAAAAATATTTGTGCCTTCCTCAAACCACTGATTCATGGTCCTAATATAAATATTGCTAATTAAACACAGGGCTCGCAAAATTGCTAGCCCCGACGTCCCGGGGCTATTGTGTCATCCATCTGGGCTACCAGAATGTATTTCTTATAGGGATGAAAAATATATTGCAATGCTTTTGCATTCTCTCACAAAATTGGTCGGGTAATCATGTTGTATGTAATTTTCGGGCATCTGGGAGCCACTATCAGTATGTGGGGTATTGAAATGGCGTTTGAATGCGCATCAGTGACGCTCATCCTGTCAGTCATTACTATCCTCACGTGACGAGTGAAATCTCCCGCAGCGAGCTTAAACATGTGATAGAGATTGCATGCACAGTGGATAACATTGCTGATAGTCGTGTGTGTTGATATTTCAGATTCAGAATCTGACACAGACTGAATTATGTTCTATATTGTTTTTACAAGTTCATAGGAATTCAGTTAGAACCAAATATTTGTTCTTCTTCTTCTTCTTCTTCTTTTGGCTTTTCCCTTCAGGGGTCGCCACAGCGAATCATCACTCTCCACCTATCCC
>CM074969.1:11541692-11553195 GCA_037577455.1 Pangasius macronema
GTCAGTGTTATAATCTGTAATCTAGAGATTAAAGCGCACTTCATTGTTGGTAGCAGGATAATTTTTTTCTTTACACCAGTCATATTACAGCACAGTGCTAAGTAAGGCAGTGGTGCTGTAATGGTTAAGGCTCTGGGTTCTGCTCTGGGTTACTGCTCGGGGTTCTGCTCTGGGTCCTGCTCTGGGTTACTGCTCTGGGTTCTGCTCTGGGTCCTGCTCTGGGTCCTGCTCTGGGTTACTGCTCTGGGTTCTGCTCTGAGTTCTGCTCTGGGTTACTGCTCTGGGTTACTGCTCTGGGTTAGTGCTCTGGGTTAGTGCTCTGGGTTAGTGCTCTGGGTTACTGCTCTGGGTTCCGCTCTGGGTTAGTGCTCTGGGTTAGTGCTCTGGGTTCTGCTCTGGGTTAGTGCTCTGGGTTCTGCTCTGCATTCCTGGTCGGAGGTTCAAGCCCCAGCACTACCAAGCTGCCACTGTTGGGCCCTGGAGCAACGCCCTTAACCCTCTCTACTCCAGAGGTGTTGTATCATGGCTGACCCTGCACTCTGACCCCAACTTCCTAACAAGCTGGGATATGCAAAGAAAAGAATCTCACTGTGCTGTAATGTAAATGTGACAAATAAAGGCTTCTGTTCTGTTCTGTCTGTCTGAGTAAAACTCAGTGGGTGTGCTGGTATAGGAAAATAATGAGGGGGTGGTGTGACGCAGCACAAAGTGGAGAGACCTACTTATCTGAAGTTGATTGTTTCCCAATCACAGCACATCTTAAAGTGTTTTAATCCTCTTATACCATAGCACCATAGCAATTTGACATTTTATTTATTTACAATAAATAAAAATTGACACGTCTTGCATATTATCCATGTATACTTATTTTGTGGACCATCCACCAGTTGTTTCCTATCATCACTGACATCATAGCAGCAATAAACAGTCATTAATTCACCAGCCTCTGGTTTGTAATGTAACTGAGAAACATCAGAGCCCAAGATGATCATGTATTAGAAAAAGCACAACTATAAACCTGTGATTTTGCCTTGCAGTCAGCACTACTGTCAGATCTGCTACTATAGAAAATGAATCAATTCCCTCTGATCAGTCAGATTTGAGAATTTAAAAGTGCTGTGGTATGTTCACTGCGTCGAGCGAACAGCGAACCTTGCAGTGTTAACGGAAACAGTCCCTGTTTTTGTTCAGGCTAGGCCCATGGAGTGTGTGCTGTTTTTTGCCCTGACAGTTCACCGTCAGCTTGGCTAAGTGTTTGTACACACATTTCACACACCAGCTCTGATACGTTAACCATCATCGCATCCTACCTTAGGCACGAAAGAAGTCTGACTTCACGGTGACAGGCAAACGCTGGCAACCAATCAGGAAGAGAAAGACTGAGAGAGTCGAATATAATCAGTAAGAGGAAATGGATTGAGGATAGAGATGTTCTCTAATTTGGTGGGAAGCTTGTGAATTATTTCTGTTGTGGAATTTTTTCGGTTGTTACCCAGTTGGGTTTTAGCTAGAGAAATTATAGTTGGCTAATGGACAACTAGTTGCATTTGGTATGTTTCTATGTCACCATCAGTATGTGTGCTTCATCCATCCATCTGTGGAGATGGATGTAGCAAAGCGACAAGCCCTTGTATTCACTCCATGGAGCACAGATTGTGAGATTACAGTAGAGCAACACTTTTTTTTTTAGATTTTCTTTTTTATTTATATCCTCAGATACTCAAATACTACTGTACTAAATGTTTGTATGTGTCCTTGCCACTGTCGCCTCTTGCTCATCAGGAATCTAAATCTGCGTCCGGCTTTCTGTATCGCTACCTTGTGATAATGTCTGTTGTTAAAAGTGCTACACAACTAACATTTAACAGACTTGAACACTGTGAAAGTAAACATTTGGTGTCCTTATTTACACGTACTGCGTACTGTGCAGCAGGATGTTTGGAACACAGCCTTGAATTCTCACTGAATGTGTATCGACTTGGCAGGGACGGCCGTGACATTAATGCGCGTTGGAGAAAGGTGCAGCACGCGTTAGGAGATGCTTTGACACAAGGCGACTGCAACGGCAATTCCGCTGCCAGAAAGGAGAAGACATCTCTCAGCGTGGACACACTCACCTTTCTCTCAAGACTAATTTCCTGCTTTTAATTGAGTATGATTTTGACACGATGCTCATACTTCCGCTCCTGGTACATCACCTATAAAATTTAGCATACCACCTATCTGAATAATATCCGATTGCATTGCTTATCTTTTCCTCCTTAAATAACGTTTAACGAAGGAAAGATTTTGGTTCGAGGAACGCCGACGGCTCTGATTGAAGTGTCTGACTGGAGGCTGTTCAAAAGACAGCGCGAGCGAGACAGGAATAACCTCCGAGACGTCTTTTCTAACAGACTATAAATCCCCGTTACTATTGCTATTCATTTGCGTGATTACTGCGAGACACTTCCTCAGCGGTCTGTAGTCATTCCTCCGCTGTGGCCTTGCGAGCCATGTTAGTGTGAAATTGATTGTAGGGTTTAACTCTCGCGCGGCCCGCGCTTCATTAGCATACAGAAGGCATTTCCTGGAGTAATGAGCTCACTGTTTGGATCGTTATGTTCAATACTTTCGACTGGTCTTATTTCTTTGAGTCCTTTCGAATGAGTCTGGTTTGAAGATAACGGTTCTGTCTTTCCCCACCACTTAATGCATTGATGAAAGACAAATATAACATTATAGGATTAGTCGTTCACTTGAACTTTGAACACAGACTGAAATAAATGGGGAAAAAAAGTGATGGTTTATGGCAGTAGTGTTTATCTGAAGTTGACCTTCAGTGATTCCTGTCATCACTTCTCCAATCAGAGAGATGGAGGCCATTGTTATTTGCTGTTTTTTTTTTTTTTAATTATGGGATGTATTTATTTGCTTGCAGATATCCCATTATACACACAAGAGGTGCTATCGGGAAAACGGTAAACGCTGACGTAGGCTGAATGAACAAGTGGACAGAATTGATTGTAAGCCTCGATCAGAAGTACCAGCCTTAAGCAAGTGCTTTGCTACTATTGATCCATTTAAATCCGATACGACACATCAGATAATAACAGTATCAATATAATACTAATAATAAATCAGAGCGCCAAAGCCAGTTACATGTCGACTCCTACAACAGGAATTAGCAACAGGAAGAGAAAATAACATTACAATATTTCTTGTGTAACGATATTTTTTTGCAACATGTTTATCATAAAACTGGTCGAGTAACGACATTCGCTAAAGCTGAAGCGACAGACACGGCATCAGGTCTGCAGTACACAAAAGCAAATCTGAAAACTCATTTTGTTTAACCAGACGTACTACCGCATATTAATTTAAAATGAAATTTACAGCGCAGAGGGGAGGGAGGTGAAGTGAGATAAGGCAGGATGGAGAGACCACACAGAGAGAGAGAGAGAGAGAGAGAGCGCCCTGCCAAGCACCCAGTGAGAGTGCCAGAAAACTAGCATACCAGCTAACACTGCATATTTCCTGATGGAGAGAAATGTGGCAGCACACACATCATCCCAGTGTCCATGCTTTTGCATTCGGCTGCAGAAGTATCGCTACTTCTTTATTGTCTGCACATCATACATTCTTATGAGAGTTCAGCTCTAGTGTTGCCCTTTGTGGAAAAGGAGAGAGGCAAGAAAAAAAAGATGGAAGCCCAGTGAGGAAGTGGCTTGGATATGATTAGCCGCACTGGCCATTGTAAAGAGCAGTCTAAGAATAAAGCCTCGTCCACAGTAACAAAGCTCGTTTTAAAATGTTTTTATTCCTCGCCCACACTAGCATTTTCGCTTTGTTTCCCAAAGGGTTACATTCCCAAGGAAATGTAAACTATAGAAAATGGCATGCTAGGCATGTGCAGCCTGTGACTAACCCATGAACTTTCCACCATTTATTTATTTATTTATTTATTTATTTTGGACAGCATGAACATAAATCGTGCTTTCTCACACACCCCCAGAGCATTGCTCGTATACAATATAAAGCAGTCAAACATGGAATTTAAATCGCTAATACTGAAACCAGCAGCACAATAAGTTCTGCCATCTTGGAATTGTGGTTGTGATCACATGACCATCTTACCGCAACGCTTTCACAAACGTCCCATTTTCTCCTCTCCACACCGCAACACAAAAACATGTGATCAGATGTTTCCGCTTGGAGAAGACGCACTTTCCGTGGTCAGCTTTAATGTGAACATTCAGTCCTAAAGCTACAGTGCGAAGGATTATAATCCAGTGTTTCCCAGTTGTGTGAATCAGCTTGCCGGTTCTGTAATAGGTGTCTGTCAAATGTCTCGACTTCAGGCACAAAGAAGTCCAGCTACACAGTGATTAGCAGAGAGAGAGAGAGAAAACGAATGAACAAGGGTAAACAAAGCGAATGGGAGTGAAAGAGTGGAAGAGAGGAAAAAGGATTCAGGCCAGATTGAGTTTTAGCTTTTTTTTCCCGGCTAATGATGCACGGGCCCTGCTTCTGGATCAGACATTCACAGTCAAAAAAAAAAAAGCTCTTAAGGTTTTACTCTTTCCTCTGGTACTCAGTAAATGTGATCGTCACTCTGATGTTTGCAGTAAAGTTACATTATTCTCATAACACATCTGTAATACTAAGCAGTCACGAGTCTCAAGTACTTGCTGCATATTACTGTACTGAATAGTAACAACTACATCACTGGTGTCATCACTGTTTAGGCACGTTAGCTAGTGTGTGTTGTGCAGTTTGGGACACAGCCTTGAGCACTCGCAGCGTATTTATAGAGACACAACCCACATTACATAATGTTCTTCCATAAGTAGACGGATCATCACTTTTCTGCCAGAGTGAGCAAACTCCTGTAGCTCTAAAGCTACTTAAAAGTCTTCCTGCTTTTCAGGGGGTGAACGAGGCAAGTGATTATTTAGAGCAATCACAGAAAAATAGGATTTTAATGGCTTGATCCTTGGAGATCGTATGTGTCTCGTATTACTATATCTTCCTTCACTGTCTTCTCTCTCCCTCCTGTCTCTCTTCCCCTCTCCGTTGCTCTCTTCTGTCTTTTTTTTTATTTTTTTTATTGCCGCATAATAAATGTATACATATATTTTTGAAGACAGTGATTGAGAGGGCCGTGTCCCGCGCAGCACACGCCTGGCAGAAAAGCTGGAATAAATCTGTGCTGTAGCGATCCAGCGATCCCATAAAGCCCAGGCTCATCTGTCAGAGAGGGAAAGGGCACCGGGCTGCGCTCTTCTGCCTCCTACTCCCCGCCTCTACCGAGTCATAGCCTCATCAAGGAGCTTGGCCAAGTTCTACATACGCTCGTGAACTTTGGCTTTGCGGATGATCTGCAAAAAAGCTGTACTTTTCCACCAAAAAAAAAAACTCACCAAGCAGTTCGTCTGCAAATCTGTAAACCTCATGATTACAGGAAGAGTAACCATTTTAGGAAATGTTGTCGTGTGTGTGAGTGAAGTGATGATATTCTCGGGTCTAGTAACTCCTCTTCTGTGCTGCGGTGTCATTGTGCATTGACCACAAACGGGGTGTGTGTGTGTGTGTGTGTGTGTGTGTGTGTGTGTGTTGCAGTTCAGCTTATTATAGATGAATACACAGAGCTGTGTGTTATGGTTGTACTATAACTTCAGGAAAGCCTGAATGCTTGATTGTTTGACTTGTTTTATTTGAAATGAAATGAAAATGTACTGTGTGTGTGTGTGTGTGTGTGTGTGTGTGTGTGTGTGTGTGTGTGTGTGTGTAGGTTCTGTGGAGACTGTCTTCAGCCGTGTCTCCAGGTGACGTCTCCTCTCTGTCCCCTGTGCCGCATGCCCTTCGACCCCAAGAAAGTGGACAAATCTTCCAGTGTGGAGAAGCAGCTCTCCTCTTATAAAGCGCCATGCCGAGGGTGCAGCAAAAAAGTTAGTCCCTTCTCTCTCTCTCTCTCTCTCTCTCTCTCTCTCTCTCTCTCTCTCTCTCTCTCTCTCTCTCTCGCGCACACACACACGCACACACACGCACACGCACACACACACACACACACACTTGTGGTTTTGCCCTGCTCTTTTCTACCACTTTGTACTTACTCTATCACACTGTTATTTTTTTTCTTTTTAATTTAATTTTTTCTTCTTTTTTTCCGTTTAACACACTTTCCTTTAACTCTTATTTTGACCAGGTAAATTTCTTATTATTTTTTTTTTTTTTTGTAAACTTTTCAAAACGTTGTTTTCCTTTCCTTTTTGAACATGCTTATTTCCCTTATAACCCTTTAAACCTCTCTTTTCACTTGTTTTAAAACGTACTTTCTCCTTTTAAACCTTCTTACTTTAAGTTTTAACTTTATTTAGAATTTATAATATATGTAGATTCTTTAGATTTTTTTTTAATTAAAAAGGCAGCTCATATGAAGTTTGTCTTTTTCTAAACATCATCTAAACATTGTATTAAAATGTGAAAGGCTGGTCCGTGTGCAGGAACACAACAAGTAACTAAAAGATGAAACATTATACAGGAAATAAGAGGGAAAGAAAATCTTCCAATGTGTTCATAAACAAAAATCTAAAAAATATTTAATATTGTTAGCTAAAATTATAGAAAATATCATTTTTAAAGAAAATATACGAATAATTTTAATGCAGTTTAATGCTGTTGCATGATGCAGCTGAATTCGGAGGTAAAATAAATAAAAATCTTATTAAATTAAAAAAAAAAAAAAAAAAAAACTAAGGTGTTCATTGGAGTCTGGGACTTTTTTTTTTTTTTTTTTTAATTTGGGATTTTATGTAAAAAGTTTGTAAAGATTTCCCAGAGGGCCTCACGTAAGTCCTGTCGTTTATCAGAGTGCACGAGAGTCCACTATGACTCTACTGAATAAATATAATAGGATTTAAAAAAGGATTTCCTTTTTAACCCTAATATTAAATCTAATATGTAACTTTGTTTGTATGAATCCCAGATATCCAGCAGGTTCCGAGTGAAACATCTTTTCCTTTTTTCCCTCGTTTTCATATTTTCCCTTTAACTGTCTGTTGTCCTTTATAATCATTGTCCTGACCCTTTCTTTCTCTCTCTTCTTTACTGAACGATAGATCACGCTGGTTAAAATGAGGTCGCACATCTCATCTTGCACAAAGGTGCAGGAACAGATGGCCAACTGTCCAAAGTTCATGCCTGTGGTTCCCACATCACAGCCGATCCCCAGGTGAGATCAGCACTCCACACTGTGTGTCTGCGTGTGTGTGTGTGTGTGTGTGTGTGTGTGTGTGTGTGTGTGTGTGTGTGTGTGTGTGTGTGTGTGTGTGTNCCGATCCCCAGGTGAGATCAGCACTCCACACTGTGTGTCTGCGTGTGTGTGTGTGTGTGTGTGTGTGTGTGTGTGTGCTGTCCAACACGTGCCTCCAGAACTGCTTTCCAGTGAGCGGAGAGGGAGCTTGGCCCCGGGGTCCCAGCGCTGGAGACGACTGAGACAGTGTGAGCTGTTTCCTCTAGCTAAACACACACAGGGTGTGTGATCAGTCACAGAATAACAGTTTAAGAAACAAAACAGAAAGAAGGTGTTTGTTCACAGTCCCACCGTTGTTGTTAAACGTCACAGCCAAGTGAAGAGCAGCGCCAGGGTCAGGGTCAGGCTTGTGGAGCTTCAGCTAACTGGAAACCTGTTTTATGTCTGTTTTGTAAAAGCAGTGCAATTTTTTTTTTCTTTTTATGAATTGAATCATATGGAAGTATGAAGATCGCTTGAAATGGGCAGTTGGGAGGGTTAGTTTAAAAAAAGTAATGTAATCTGATCACTTTTGGATTAGTTCAAGGTCACGTGTAAATAAAGTCAAGAGGAAAGCAATATGAACAACATCTTTAGCGCGTCAGCTGAAGTTGTGATGGAAGTGTGAAGTGACAGTGGAGCGCACATCTGCAAGCGCAGTGACCAGTCGAAAATCTGAAGATTGAAAATGTTATTAATTTTCCTAATTTTGCAACATGGCCTTTGAAGCTTTGCTATAGAGTAGGTCCTTAGTAAGCACGTCATTTTTTTTTTTTTTAAAAGTTTCATCAAAAAATTCAGTTCTTAGTCATTTTGTAATTATACGTTCAGATTTCATTAACTAATACATGGAAAAAATATCATTACCACAACACACAACCTTAAAAAAAAGAAAAAAAAAGAAAAAGTCTATACCATGTACATGTACTATTTCAAAATACCTGTTGATCAAGGCTGTGATCTTTCTTCATTCTTCACTTTCTTCACTAACACTAAATCATTTTTGCTAACCTAGCTAACATGATTACAGGATTACAGCTACCAGGTTCCTGTATCCTGATTACGCAACACCGTTACACACATTCCGTCACTCCCCAAGCCTGGAAATGGGGGATATGTTAATGAGTCAGAAGAAACGAAACGTTTGTTGCCTGAAGTGTAGCAAAACTAAAAGAACTATGAATTAATTATACTCACAAAGTATTGTAGTGAACCATGTGAACCACGTACTCAAGTACTGTTACAAGACTACATGTAGTTTGTTCTTTTCCACCGTTGCTAATTAGCAATCTGATATACAGTCTATTTCCTTCCTCTGTACAGTGTTATATTTCACTAAAGGGATTGCTTCAAATACACGGTACTTGCAACTTTTCTGTTGAAAAGTCTACACACTTCTTCTCCTGTGTGACGGTGATACACACTTTAGAGTGTTGAGGATGAAGGTGTGTCAAAGATAGTTCTACAACACATGGGTTAGACTCAGGATATAAGAAGTGATGCTAAACGACATTTAATAGAAATCCTACCTTGGGCCGCAGGTGTGTGTGTGTGTGTGTGTGTGTGTCTGTCTGTGTGCGTGTGTGTGCGTGTGTGTGTGTGTGCGCATATGTTTGCATGTCAGTTACCCCTTTTTCCCCCCTATTTTCTCCCCAATTTGTTCTTGCTCACTAGCTAACTCTCCCCATCACACAACAACCCATGCGTCCGAGATCACGTCCTGCGACAGTACCTACTGCGTGTGATTCAGTACGTACTGATCAGTACATGTGTGTAGCATGAATGCATCCGCCATCTTGGTGTCATCGTATGACCTACGACATCATCATAACCGCAGAAAACTTTTAGCCCGCCAGATTAGAGCACCTGAACAGCAACTGTTTTTTTTTTTTCTTGTTTTAACCTTCAACAAGTTAACAGTTTACTGAGGCGTTGTCAAACAAGTACAGTTTAACCACAAGGAACAACGTTTAATACTTAAAAAGAGCTGACTCATTGCCTTCCGCTATTTTTGATTCTGACAGCTCTTCCTCACCAGTCCCGTTGCCTTATGGGATAGCGCAGTGTCCATTGGTTCCATACTGCAGAATCTTGGTGGGAACAGTAGGTCATCCAGGGATTTCTCGCCTACGGTTTTATGAATACTGAGAATTCTGACATACTCCTTTGGCAGACTGCTTTTCACCTACTGTATAGTAGGGATATTTGGACACAGCTGACCTGCAAAGGTGGCCAGTTTTGCTCTCTTGACTCCCAGCCATGAATGTGAACTTACGATCTCCGGATAATAGGGCGAAAGCTTTTCTGTTCTGCCACTCGGGAGGCTCGTGTGCTACCTTTTGATCACATAACTGGGGAAAAAGAAACACAAAAGTTACTGTCTATGAATATGGTCTCTGTTGGGTTCTGCTGTTTTTTTAGCATCAGCATATCTCAAAGCTGAGTGTAGTAAGTGAACAGGACAGTCACGTACAGCCTCACACACAACTCATTATAGTAGTATAGACTCTAAAAAGATGACTCAAAAGCCCACCACATCTATTACTGTACCTTTACAATGCAATTTAGAGCTTTGAGTAGTACAGCTACATGAGTAATGCCACTTGAGAGATATATTATATATATATAATTTTTATTTTTGGGATTATCTATGCTTTACACTGTATTTGGCCATGAAGTGAGTTCCTGCTGAAAAGGTTTCACGTTTTTTGATCAGGTAGCTGTTAAGGCATTAGTAAGTGTTATTAAGCAAATGTAACAACAGTTTTTATTTTATGGTAACACTGATTTGCTTTGACTGTGGCCAAAAAGTTCACGACTGTCATTCACAGCCAATTATTATCATAAACATTCTCAATATAAGGTACTAAATGGCATTTGAAGGTAAAGATGGTTGTCACTGGCATGCTACCGTCAAATGTATGCCTTTTGTACCTTTAGTTAAAGGAAAATAATAGTATAGGGACATTTTTGAAGTACCATCCCTTGTGTAAGTATTCATCCCACATGAACCTTCCCTCATTTTGTAGTGTTGCAATTTGGAATTGAAATGGACTTACTTGGGATTTTTATCATTTGATTGGCACAGTATCTCAATGCACAGTATTTTTTACCAAAAAAAAAAAAAAGACATTTGTTGGGTCTGTAAGTATGCATTGCACTCGGTAAAATACTTGGTAAAATAGGATTGCTTCTAGGAATGGCCTGTATTTGACTCCCACAACATGATGCTACCACCACCATGCTTCACTGTGGGATTGGTGTTTACAGGGTGAGTACTGTTGGGTTTCCCCCAAATGCAGCACTAAATGCCAGACAGTTTTTATCTCATCAGACCAATGTCTGTATATATGAGTGGGAGACTTGTATATCATGACAGGGAGACTAAAGTGAAGGCAAAATGTCTCTGAGGCCCTCTAGTGGCTGGCTGTAGTACAGTTCGTAACCCTGCCCATTCCCATGATAACTGAATGGAAAGTTACAGCTTATAAAATTAATTATTTTCAGGAATAGCGTTCTGTTTTTACTACAGAAGTTTTACTAGTACAAGTTCGAGTTGACCTCAGTATCTCCCCCAATATTTTACCTTACCTGTTCTAACACCCTCCACGGAGCTCTTTCGGTATGTTGCTCATTTTGAAGCTAGCTTGTTGTACTGATATTATAGTTAGCGATAGTTATAGCTATTATAGCTATTATAGTTATTATAGTTATTATAGTTATAGCTAGCAAACCAACATGAGTAAATGAAGTGATGGCATAAACCAAGGCAGCTAACTGTAGCTAAACCAGTCATTCCTTTTTAAACGAACTGTACTGACAGAAGAAGTGGAACATAAAAGAGCATTTAACCTACTGCAGGTGTCAGAGCTAGATGAAAGTCATGTAGACATTTGGCAGCAGTGTCGTGTGATGTGCTTGCCGTGTTTCCTGTTAAAGTTCATAGCAACCTTGCGACAGCTTCCCCATCCAGCCATGAGAATGATTTCAATACGTTCTCCTTTTGTCAAAGGCATTCTTAAAGGCTATCTGAAAAAATATATATAATTCACACTAAATATGAAAAATTTTGGAAGACATTTTGCTAAAAAGACTTTTGGGACACCCTGTAAATGTGTCAACTTAGAACATGGCACCTTTGGTGAAAGACCACCCAGCTTTTAGGTGCGCAAAAGTATTGGAACAGATAGTCTTAAAGTAAGTAACACTTAATATTTGGTTGCATATCCC
>CM074969.1:11573592-11607479 GCA_037577455.1 Pangasius macronema
ACAGACAGCTAGACATACGGACTGATTGACAGACATACAGACAGCTAGACATACAGACTGATTGACAGACAGATAGACAGCTAGACATACAGACTGATTAACAGACAGACAGACAGCTAGACATACGGACTGATTGACAGACAGACAGACAGCTAGACATACGGACTGATTGACAGACATACAGACAGCTAGACATACGGACTGATTGACAGACATACAGACAGCTAGACATACAGACTGATTGACAGACAGATAGACAGCTAGACATACAGACTGATTAACAGACAGACAGACAGCTAGACATACGGACTGATTGACAGACAGACAGACAGCTAGACATATGGACTGATTGACAGACATACAGACAGCTAGACATACGGACTGATTAACAGACAGACAGACAGCTAGACATATGGACTGATTAACAGACAGACAGACAGCTAGACATACAGACAGCTAGACATACAGACTAACAGACAGACAGACAGCTAGACATACAGACTGATTAACAGGCAGACAGACAGCTAGACATACAGTCTGATTGACAGACAGACAGAGATAATTAACTTTTACAGTTGAATGGTTGAAGCAACTCTGCATTCTGTGACTGTGTGTGTGTGTATGTACCTGTGTGTGTGCGTATGTGTCCCTGAAGCAGCCAGGGCCTGGAGAAGGCTTTCCCACACAGCTTACACACACAGGGCAGTGTATGTGTGCGGATGTGCATCTTCAGAGCACCGAGGCTCACATACTCCTTGTCGCAGTACTTGCAGCTGAAGTATTTCTGACATGGCCACTCGCACTGGAGCTGTCTGTGTTTGGCCAGGCCAGAGATGGTGAAATAGGTTTTATGACAGTCAAAACACTCAAAGTGCTCCTGGATGTTGCCCTTAGAGGCAAGTCCTAACAGGGAAACAGTAACGCTGGACACCACACTGTCCTGCAAGGCTCTGTCGTTATGATGACGTTGAAGTGCTGCAGGATCAGAGGCTCGCAGGGGGTTCTGACTCACGGGTAGGGCGCAAGTGTGTCCTTCTGAAGGCAGTCTGGAGTCCTGTAAAGGCTGCGGTTCAATCACGGCACTAATGGAGCTCATCTGTGACACTGACCTTATGGCTGGGTTCATTAGGCACGGCCTTGGGATTAAACTTTCATCAGGATGAGGAGAGGTGAGTTTGGAGCACGTGGACAGCACAGGGATGACTTGTGTGTGAGGATCTGTAAAATTATCAACAAGGCCTCAGTGACATGTTTTAAAGATATTTTGTAAATAAGCTCGAATATATTTAATATACGCTGGTAGATCACACTTATGGACAAATCACATGCTTTTCACATGTGACTGTGAGCAATATGCGATCGTATGTGAAGGCGTTATTCATATGCTGTGCACTGAAATAGTACACTTGAACTTCATCATGTGAATATTAAGTTGTAAAAAATATACTTGTGAAAGTAAACAAATTGTATAAAAAAAATTACGTGGAAATAATCACATGAAAAAGAAAAACACAAGCACTATATGTGATAAGTCTGTATGTGAAAATGTGTGAAACATAACATGTGAAGTGTCTAAAAACCACGTCTAAATTTCACATGTGAATCATGTGATTATTCAGGAGGGACGTTCCTGTGACTTTCTGTAAGCACAGTGGTTGTGGGTCGGTATAACTGACATGAGGGTTGTGAGTTCAAATCCCAGACCCACCAGGGTCCCACTTTTGGGGCAAAAGCCCTTTTACCCTCACCCTCAGCTCTATGCTTGGGTTGCTTCATGACTCTATATCCTTATATCCTATAACTCTGATCCTTAATCAGAAAACCATGATTAAACTTCTAATAATATAACTTAGAAATAGGGAAATTAAGAGTAAGCACATATATTTTGCATTTCCTCATTGACAAAAAAATGGTTCAGCATAAAACACAATTTCTTCCATCAGTTTACTTTTGTAACAAATAAAGGATGTGCATCTTTTCCATAAATACAGCTGCAAAAATCGTTATATACCCACATCAAACTACAACATTTTAGCTAACAATGGGACTATATCACCACTTGCATGACTTCCAGATTTTCAGTACAAATTTACTTCCAAGACCTGGGGTATGGAATGATACTAAACGACCATAAGGTGAAGAGGATTGCTTTGTATCGCAGTGTTCAGCTACACGATGACATTCTGCTCATTCCGCGTCCTAAACTACATCAGCAGGTTGTATGTCATCACTGAAGAACTGGATGTAGTTTGACAGAGAGATTTCCTGAACAGATTTTGGGTGTGATAGACATCCATAACGTGTTGCTAAGAAATGTCAGACACCGAACATATTTAGACTGACTGAGCACATTTGGTGTAAGGACAAAAAAATATATATATATTTTTCTCTTTTTTCTTTTACAGTTTGCTTAACCATTCCCTTACCGAGCGAAACACTTGCCACCAAAACACCTATAAAGTGACGTCTTCTTCTAAGTGAACGTTAGAAACTTGTCTTAAACCTGTAAAATGAGTTGATTGAACTGTAGTCAAGTTTTTTTTTTTTTGAATGATTTTTTTTCAGTGAGTGTTTTCACTGAGTCAGTGTTAGGGATACAATCTAAGCGAAATACCCAACCAATTCTTTTCCCTCGGCCCAGCTGCTTAATTGCAGATAAGTTCATTGCTGAATAGTAAAGCATGTCCTTTTCTCAGAGGAGGTTAAGGGGCTTGTTTGCTTAAGAGAAAGCCTGTGAAAAAACCCCACAGATTTCAGGCGAATCATGCTCTAGCGAGCCCCCTTCACCATGTTTAATGGGACCCTTCAGATCTCCAAAACAAGGGCTGACAATAAAAGCTCCTCTTTTGGGAGAGATCCTGCACCTGCTAAACTCGAACTGGGCTTGTTGGATCCGTTGCAAAGGTTTGCTTCACTTCTGTCATGACTGAGTCATCTCTGATGCAGAGCATCACCAAACTAGCAGCTCATCGAGCTTATAGTCTGTTCATATAGACAAAACAGTGCAGCTAAAACAAAGCATGCACCATGTCAGACTTTTACAGTGTTTCAAAACTGCTTTAACAAAGTAAAAAAAAATCTTGCTTCCAAGAAATATAAAGTCAGTAATAATAATTTGTAAGGGTTATAGCAGTGCTGCCAAATTCAAGTCCCTTAGGCTCAGAGTTCAGTACATTTTAGGTGATTTTCTTCAAAAATACCTGATTCAACTTCCCACTTCACTTGCAGTTCCTAATTCCAGGGAATTTACCAAAATGTGCTCGACTCCAGCGCTCCAGGGCTGAACTCTGATCCCTTTGGTCTACAGTCTACAAACTAAAAAGGTTATAAATCCAATTTTCCTGCATGGCCCAGTATGGAATGTGAAAATAACTCACCACCACTCTGTGAATCCAGCGTGCCATAGTTGGGCTTCTTGTGACTGAGGTGTTTTTTCACCAAGAAAGATCGAGGCATCTTAATATCCTATGATAAGCTTTTAGAAACTTTTTTAAGCACATGCGATTCCTGTCTCAGCATGCCAGCATGGGAAGAATCACAGTTTATGCCCAGAGACAGAGATGGCAGGTTTAAATAAGTCTAGCTGATGCTTGAGGGCTGTCTCACAGGGAGTCAGGTGCAGGGGGCAAGCTGCTAATTAGCATAAACATCTCAAAGAGCCAATGAGAGTAAAAGAACAAGTGGAAGAGGGGCGGAGTCATATTACGAGCTGCATACCCCAACAAAACAGGTGCATGTGGGCCTGTGGGATCAAAATAGCAAAACAGAGCCACATGTGGCAGCGTGTTATGGGAGTTTACAGTAGGAATATTGAGGCTTTTGAGGTTTTACATTGAAAGACCTGTTGAGGTTTACATAGTGTTTGATAGCTTGCTAAATAAAATATTTAGAAAATCTGCATATAGAGATTTATTCAATGGATATATTTGTGTTATTGTTAATTTATTAATTTGCTGATATTTGTTTTGGTCACCAAAATAAAGTTTGTGCTATAAAAGTAATTGTAAATATGTATGTGTGTACATGTATGTAAATGTGTGTATATATATAAATGTGATATATATATATATATATATATATATATATATATATATATATATATATATATATATATATATAAACACACAAATGGGGAGTGTTCTATATGTTTTATATATATATATATAACATTTAGAGCATCCCCCCTTTTTTTTTAAAGGTTTTTTATTGATATTTATGCAGTTTAATGGCTCAGTGTACTCTGCAATTAAAGCAACAAATAAACAATTGGAGAATTAAAAAAAAAAAAAAAAAGAATTTCTTATTTTCAACAAAATTTAATCTAATTTTTTGCAGACATAACAGCCAAACACACCCAAGCCATTCTTTCTACAGTGGAAATTAAACATTGTTCAGAAAGTTAGCTGTTGTCCTGTGTCCCCTATCACGCAAGCTGTTTACTCCAATACTATTGCAGAAGTACCCACAAATGTGCTGCATTTGTAGCTTGCTTTGCTTCCACCCTTCTCTCAAGTTCATCCCATACTAGCTCAATGGGTTTTAAGTCTGGGGACTGTGCTGGCCATTCCATGATTCGAAGCTCACTGTCTTGTTCGTGTCTTCTATTTCTATTCTATATATTTTGGCACATTGTCTTGCTGTAGGATGAACCCCTGACAAATTAGGCATAGACCAGGTGATACCGAATGACGCTGTGGTAGCCATTTTGGTTCAAGGTGCCAGTCGCTCTGTGAAAGTCGCCAACACTGGATCCAGCAAAAAAGAGCCCCAGACCATCAAGCTTCATCCTCCATGTTTCACAGTTGGTCATTGAGTTGGTACACTGAGGAACCAACCTTTCACCTACTCAATTGCGTACCAAAACCCTGTGTGATAAACTGAAACTGAAAGTGAACTGAAGCTTTAACTGAAAGTCTGTTAGTCTGCATGGCCCAGGCAAGCCTCCTTTTCTTATTTTGCCATCTTAGCAATGGCTTTCTATCTACCACTTGACCTGTCAAACCTACAGCTCGAATTCTTCTCTTCACCTTTGAAACTCAGACTTGCTTACTTCAACCAGTGCTAAACTGTGTTTGAAGGTGTTGTCCTGTGAGCTGCCTATCATGCAAGTTGAGTTGACTTCTCAGAAACTTCTGATTTTGTTCTACCTTTTGATAGTTTAGGAAACTGTACTCATTGACACCCTGGCTTTCTTCGCAATTCCTCTGAAGGAAAGACCTACATGTTTAAGGGTTATAATGTTCTCTCTTTCTTCCTTTGTTAATTGCCTTTTTCTTGTCATTATGTCAGGAATATACTACATCCTGCAGTGCAATATTGTCCAAATACTGCCCTAGAGAGTGTAGTGACACAGTGTGCTCCAACACCGCTTTTACACAGACGGAGGGTTTGTAAGTAATCAACAAGTTGGGACATCTGTAGGAATTGTTTATCAACTGTCAAAGCTTAATTTACTTACACTGCAACAGAACAGCAGTAATTTATTAACCAATGGTTCTCTGAAAAAGGATTTTTTTTGAATAACTCATCATTGAGTTTTTTCTCTAAACATCTGGCAGTTTACCAGATACCTTTGTAATATTTCAGGTTATTCACTGGACTTGAAGTGCTTAAATGTCAATTACTAAATGAGGGTGTTCTAAAACTTTTGATCAGTAGTGTGTGTGTGTGTGTGTGTGTGTGTGTGTGTATAAAAAAGTAGCTGATGTGAAGTGGTTACACACGCACACACACACACACGCACACACGCACACACACTTTTCTTTCTCTCTTTATTTTCTCACCACATGAACCTCATTGGGTTCTCAGAAAGCAGATCGTATTGTTAGAAGGAGCTGTTGAGATGTGTGTGTGAAAAGGGCAGCTTTGGTACTGATGAATTGGGTTAACAAAACATGAACTGAAACTCAAAGCATTTACATCTGAATAGATGAGCTATTTAAAAAAAAAAAAAGTTACTTATTTTAATACCAAAATAACTATATGAAATATAAGTTAGGCTATAAGACAATATTTCACATATGACAATATTTCCATAACAATAAAGCACCCAGGTCAGAATTATTATTACAAAAAAGCCTTTAAAAAAATAACCATTTGCAAGTCAGTGAAAGGCAGTTAAAAGTACATTATAAATATATTGAAGTAGGTGAAAGAACAATTTTTGTTCTCTCAAAACTATAATTATATAACTTGTCTATTTAAAAAAAAACAAGAAAGTGGAGGATACAGTTCCTGTCTTTTTTCATTTTCTGTGAAAGCTTACAGTTTATAAATTAAGTTTATATAATTATTATTATGCCTCACAGCTCCAGGGTTCTGAACTCAATCCGGGCTCAGGTTAATGTCTGTGTAGAGAGTTTCTGTGCATATACTCCCTGTGTCCTTGTGGGTTTCCTCTGGGTTTCCCAGTTTCCTCCCACCTTCCAAAAACATGCCAGTAGGTGGACTGGCTAAGATAACTTGCCCCTAGGTGTAAACGAGTGTGTGAATATGTGTGTGTGTGCGCCTGGTGCCCTGTGATGGACTAGCATCCCCTCCAGGATGTGGGATCCATTGCCACCAAGCTGCTCTGGCAGGAGTCACACCAAACGGTTAGAGCGGGACAGACATGTCCAATCAGCTCCACAAACGTTAGTGTTTTCCTTGCATGGGACACAGAGGAGCATCTCTGACAAACTTACGGCCAAACTAAAAACGAACCGGGTGAAGAAAGTGTGTGCAAGTGTGTTAATATCATTTATAATTTCACAAATATTTACATGATATTTATCTTCCAAAATAAACCCACTTCTTATTTACAGTAATATGTTAAGTTAGTGCAAAGCATCAAACAACATATTCATTTATTAACAACAATTTAAAAAGCTACATGTCGATTTTTTTGAAGTCAGTGTACACATGATCATATTGAGAGTTTTGTCTCAAAATATTTCATTATGTCCTGTCTTGCTTATTTTAAAAAGTAAAAAGACAAACAAACTAATCTTTATATTTAAAAAAAAACAAAAAAAAACAAAACAGGGACTAAGGGACTCGCATTTCAAGAAGTAGAAAATAGTAAATAGTTACAGATTTTATATTAACCTCATATTCACTAGCAGAAAAAAGTACAATTCAACAATGAATATCGTAATACACTCCATATTGGCATGTGGCAAAATGGCTGACCTTAATATTGGACCAAGCTGGAAAGAGGGAAAGCTCTGTGACTTCGAAACAGGCTTCATTATCAGTTCACAAGACTACTCGGCTGTCATTTCAGTAGAAACTATGACTAACGTGACATCTGCAGTTAGATCTATGGGAAAAACATCAGTAATAAGGTTTGAAATTGTGGTTGGAAGTACTCTCACAATCGCCTTAGTGCAGTATGTAAGGAAAAACAGAAAAGCAACTGTTCTAAAGGTGACTGAAAATGTCAATTCATGATGTCATCAGCGTGTCAGTAAGAACAGTCTGTCAACAGCTACACACAAAGGGATTATTACAGTAGAGCTGTAGTGCATAAACATGCAAAGACAAATGCGTATTTGAAACCTCAGTGGTGCCAAACTTTATTATTTTAACTGATTGTCTACAGGGTGTGATGACAATGGCGCCGTACACAGGGCAAGAAGGCTCACTGGATGGCCTGATGAGGATGAAAAATTATGTAAACCATATGCTATGCTCTTCACGGTCAATAGATCTCACTCGTATGGAACACCTGTGAGAGATTTTGGAGCAACATGTTACACAGTGTTCTCCACCACAGCGGTTAAACACACCAACTGAGTAAATATCAGTTTTGCTTTCTTTTTTTTCTTACCTTTCTGTACATCTGCATCTAAAATACCTACAAGACTACAGGTCAAGCTAAAAAGCAATGGCACCATCTAGTGGACGTTTTTTTTTTCACCTTGCACAAGATATTTCACACTGGGTTAAAACTATACACCACCTACTGTACATCTTACATATCATCAAGAATTCAACCACGAAAACTCAATGAGACAAACACATTTTCATTCTCTTTGTCTCTTGGTTCATCGCTCACATTTAGAAACCTTGGGTTAAATCCCTATTGCTTGTAATGTGCCATATGGTAAAGAGGACCTAAAAATGACCAAGAAGAACTGAGCAGAAAGTTCATAATATAATCTTACCACGCAATGGTCAACAAATATCGTGAGATTTATTAAAGAGGCAAACTGAACATTACCACCCTTAAATACCCTAGATCTGCATTTACGTGTACATTTGCTAATAGGCTACATATGAAGTGAAGTGAAGTGACTTTGTGGCCAAGTGTGGTGATGCATACTTGGAATTTGTGCTCTGCATTTAACCCATCCAAGTGCACACACACACTATAGTGAACACACACCCAGAGCAGTGGGCAGCCATTTTAGCTATGGCGGCCAGGGAGCAGTTGGAGCCTTGCTCACCTCTCACCTCAGTCGTGGTATTGAGGGTGGCAGAGAGCGCTGGTCATTCACTCCCCCCACCTACAATCCCTGCCGGACNCCCTGCCGGACCCGAGACTCAAACCCACGACCTTCAGGTTCACCTTCGGGTTACAAGTCCAACTCTCAGACCATTAGGCCAAGACTGTGATTAGGAACTCCGATATGATTAGTAACACTATACTAATACTGGGTAGAATTGGGTATCTCAATTCTTTGTGGCATGAAATTGACAAGATGCAGGAAACATCCCTTTGAAATTCAGTTTGAGATGCCTTTTGCTTCGTGACATGGTGCATTATCATGCTGGAAGTAGCCATTAGAAGATGGGTAAACTGTGACCATGAAGGGATGCACATAGTCAGCAACAGTACTCAAGTAAAGATTGGTATTAACGGGCCCACAGTGTGCCAAGAAGACATTCCCCACACCATTACACCACCTCCACCAGTCTGGACTTTTGACACAAGGCAGGTTGGGTCCATGGATTCATGCTGTTTGCACCAAATTCTGATCCTTCCATCTGTGTGCTTCAGCAGAAATCGAGATTCATCACTTCCCAGGTTTCCAGTCTTCATCTGTCCAGTGTTGGTGAGCCTGCGCCCACTGCAGCCTCAGCTTTCTGTTCACGGCTGACAGAAGTGAAACCCGACGTGGTCTTCTGCTTTGTAGCTCATCTACCTCAAGGTTTGACATGTTGTGTATTCGGAGATGCTTTTCTGCCCACAATTGTACAGACTGGTTATCTGAGTTAATGTAACCTTCCTGTCAGCTTGATCCAGTCTGGCCATTCTGCTTTGACCTCTCGCATCAAAAAGGCGTTTCCGGCTGCAGGAATGAATAAAATTTAAACAAAATCTCTCTCGTAACCTATAAATTAGGGGTGTAAAGCAACGCAGTAACACTATCGGTATATGTTTTATGCTCAAAATATTCCTATCTGTATTCAGATTTGAACCCAAAGTGGGTTTGGTTTTGTTTTGTTTTTATTAAATATGAAACCTCTCTCTATGTCCAGAGAAACAGTGGAAAAACAGAAACCAGCGCTGGCTCTCACCGTTCATCACTCCAGTTCATAATCAGTCTCAACTAGAGATGTGCTTGGGACATACCCTGAGTTGTACACCATTTGCAGTTTGAAGTAACATTCCAGAGTATTGTAGTCAGTCATGCAGAAAATGGGCTTGGCCCTCCAATAAAACTAAAGAAACTAGATATTCTATAAACTGTTGTAGCCAAACTTAGGGGACATGTTTTTCACCATCCGTGACACACACACCCTTGTAGTGCCTCAACATGTGAACCATTTAGTTTTTACAATACATGTTTAATAGTTTTTCATAAAAATACGATTATAACATTTGGGTCATTTATCCATCGACTTGTGCTCAAGCTTTCCCGACGTATTTTAATCATCACATTCAAGCCAGATTAGTCAACTAATTCAGTCAAATACCTGTCTCCATGACGATTAGGCTTAGGTTATTCAGCAAAGAATTCAAATACAACCTGACTGATGGCTGGCTCCAAAAGAATATTTAATGGCACAGCCAATATCACTATCCAAACCTTTTTAAGAAAAGAAAAAAAAAAGCTACATGGTGTATGTAACATTTAATATATATGTAAAAAAGTAAAACATTCATACAACTTAAAAATGGCTATACAGAAAAAATAGCATGACATAAAAATGACAAAAATCTTTTCATCATCTAAAATCATTAAAACAGAAAATGGGGTATCAACACTTCATAAAACTTTTTATTGATTAAACATTGTACCTCAGTGCTTTGAAAACCATGCAGTAAAGGTCATCCATTAACAAATGATCCAGAAAAAAAAAAAAAAAGCAATTCTTTTAGCGAGGTCTTTAGGCCCATTTCGGACAGTGCTGTTCCAATATTAACCATAAGCCAACATGGAAACTAAAACTGTCCCATATTTACATCCATCCATCCTTGTGCTTCACACCTGCTCAGACTTTTCTGAAGAATCTCCTCTCTCTCTCAGTTCTTAGTCCTCTCCTCCACCATACATATCAGCTAGCTTCTTGAAGCGTGGTCCCCACTCACCAAGATGGTCGTAGTCCTGATCTCCTGAGCTGGAAGAGTTCAGGGTGCTGAGGGATCCTGCTTCTGATCCACCACCCTCATAATCAAACACCAGGAGGGAGTCATAGGGGGGTGCTGTGGGGTCGTTATCTGCCGCCTTCAGGTTCTACAGTACACAAAGCGCAGATGATGTAATAAACATGAGGCCAAGTGTACAGATTCCATGTGCAATCTGAGGTGATTGATGCTTTTAATGCCAATGCACAAAGCTAAGTTTAACTTCACTGTCTGGACTCTAAAATGAATCTTGTCCAATAGGCAACACAAACATTTTACTGACAAACATTTTTCTCCAACACTGAAATTTTGTTGGAAAGTAAAGTAATGTTTGGAAATGTTTTTGCACTGACTTAATGCAGAAGTTTTTTTTTCTATTTTAAAAGTGCTTAATATTTTTGCAGTTCACACAGTCAGGTCCATAAGTATTTCAACAGTGACAATTTTCATAATTTTTTTCCTCTGTACACCAGCACAATGGATTTAAAATGCAAGATGTGATTGCAGTGAAGACTTCCAGCTTTAATTCAAGGGGTTTAACAAAAATATTGTATTAGACATTTAGGAATTACAGCCATTTTTTTTTTTTTAATATAAACATAGTCCCTTCATTTTCCACCATCTCCCTGATCAGTTTTTTTGTTTGTTTGTTTTTTTAAAGCGTAATGATGGCCTTCACGTGGATCGACACCTCTTTGGGCCGCATACTGAGAGTTCCCATGAACAGCTACCAGTTATGGACCGGACCCCAATTTTCACCTTCTGCTAATTACAGATGATCAAAAAACGTGTTGACAATCATGCATGCGGCTCCTCTTGCCATATCACACTGCGCTTTACTGAAGGAGAGTTTTAAAGTAACGGAGCTACATTTATGTAGCTTTAACACATTCGTCATGCTGCAATACTAATAATTCGCTAGAGTGATACGCTAATTGTTCTGTACTCCAGTTCAATAAACTTACTTCAAGTCTCGTCATGCTTACTTGATATAACCAAGGCAGATGCTAACCAGCTAAGGGAAGGTCAGACTAAGGTCACAACAGTGGCAAAGAAGCAGCAAGATGGAACACTTGTGATGCTCAGTGACCACTTAAGAGATCAGGTCACTTTTATATGCATGCACGACAACCTGTTCTGTGGTGCAGCTACATTCCACAGCACACACAAAAATTACACATCTTACATCATCAATGAAGGTGCCAATCTCCTCTGGGTTCGCAGGCCGCGGCCGATATTGTGGAGCAGGCATAAAGGTAGGAGCCACATCGTTGCGGAACACGTCAGGACGGTTGTCAAGACCCCTGTGCAGAACACTCAGGTCAAAGTCCTGTTGAAAAGCATTATTGCCAAAATAGGGTGAGACCACTGGTAAGTTTATATTTAAAAAACACAAACATACCACAACCCCACCCACCCAAAAATACAGGATCTAGACAAGGAAAAAAAAAAAAAACCAAACAAAAAATACCTGATCATCCTCTCCACCACCCTCCTCATCATAATAGTAAACGTTGTCACGGATATCGTCGTCATTGATCAGGGGCTGCTCCTTCTTCGTTCCTTTTCTTCTGAGGAAGAGAAGCAGCAGCAGGACCAGCACTGCATAGAGAGGGCAGGTCACACACACACCAACATCTATGCCAAATTCAGCACCAAATTTATATTACTAATATTTATGACTATTCACTCCCTTAAATTATTTAGGCTTTGTTTATTCATTTTTCTTTTTTTTTTTATATACACATAAAATAAACTTTTTAAATTGCTTTCACATATAAAAGAATAGGTGAGAAACAACATCTTACACAACAGAGCCAAAATAGCCCCCAAAATTCCAAGCACCCCGGTGAGGCCGAATCCTGCCACGGTTTTGTCTATGCATTTGACTTCAGCTCCTGTGCAGTCGCACACACTGGCCTGGACAGTGTTGTCTTGCGAGTTTTGGCTCTTGTCGAACACCCTCAGAACAACATTGTAAACTCCCTGCTCGAGTGGAGTCTTAAGTGAAAGTATAATCCCTGTTTCTGCATCAACAGCAGAGAAGAAAAACAAGGGGAAAATGTTTAAGTACACAACCTACTACAAACTACAGATATTCACTTAGTCTAAAGATTCTTACTTTATGACTTATGTACCATTTAATCAAGTTATTAGATAAACTCAATCTAAACAAATGGGTTTCCTACAAAACCATACCAACTGCACCATTAACACTGGTTTATACTTCGGCATTGAAGCATGAGTGCATCATGACGCATGCAAGGGGTTTATGGGTAAGCTTGTGTCTTGGTTTTGGTTAGGTCACTACTCATTACTTGTCTGTATGATAATTTGAACACAACTTAAAATGATGCATCCCTCCCCTTTTAGCAATACTAGTGACATGCTTTATTCCTTAAATAATTCAACACCTGCCATTTATAAACTGCACACCAATAATGTGCTCAAAGAGCAAAGAATTTTTCCATCCAATGTAACTTATCTGACTGCAAACCCAGTGTTTTACTGAGCAGAAAGTGGTTAGAAGCTTTCAGTAAACTGTTTATGGGCATAAAACATTACATCAATTTCTGAAAATTTAAATTACCCATCAGCCAGTTAAGCTTAGAAAACTGCTTAACACCTAATCTGTAAAACAACCCGAAAAATCACATCACAAATTTCCTGTTGTACTATGTAATTTTTTTGGTTGCTTTACAGATTAGGACTCAATATAGTAAATGATTTTGATACTTTTAAGCCATATTTCCTAACAATCAAATCTCCTAAACTGTCCTCTGTATGGTGAAATTTAATACCCATTGGCACTGTATTGGAAGTAACGCGTAACAGTTGAGTAAATGCCTACTTGAATCGTTCATCCTGGCAGTCCAATTGTTCCTGCCATCTCCTTGCAGCTGCACACTAAATGGAAAAGAATATTCAGGCCCATCCTTATCGATCACAGACAGGAGCACTGGAGCGGATTCCTTATTACACACTGTGATGACTCTCTCTTCAATTGTTGGAGCATTATCGTTCACATCCAACAAATCAATTACAAGGGTACCAGTACCAGTTGCTGGAATCACATCTGCAAACACAAAGAACTTATCAGGAGACGTCGCATTTGGGGGGACTTTTATCCCACCCCATTATGGAAAGGGGGGGGGGATTTTTTTATTTTTTTTTTTACCATTATCCACAGCATAGATTAGGGCTCTGTATTTGCCATCAGTCACAAAATGAGATTCTCGGTCCATATCACTGCTGACTCTGATTTGCCCAGTCTCTGCACTAATATTCAGCCAGCGAGCAGGATCACTGCCTATATGATACCTGAAACATAAAGCATAGTACCAAATTATTATACCGGCACCCGAGAGAAACCCAAGTATCCAACACCGAGGTATGCATCGAGGAAGCTCGTACGTCACTTTCTGGGACTTCCCCGTGTCCGGATCAGTGGCAGTGTACACCGTCAGCAGACTACCAACCGGTGCATTTTCTTGTATGGAAATGACCTTCTCCAATGGGTCGAACACTGGAGCCTCATTGATGTCGAGAACTGTTACAATGACCGTGGCAGTGGAGGTAGTCAAAGGTACAGCAAATGGAACTTCATTTTCTACAGCCACAAGCAGTGTGTATTTGTTGCTGTTCTCAAAGTCCAATGGCTGTGAAAATATGTACATTAAAATGACATAAGTATTCAAAATCATTAGGGCACACATAACTGATGACATGCCAGCTTGAGTTGTGCACTACCTTGACAGTAGTAATGATGCCACTCTCTTTGTTTGGTCCTGTGCTAATGCTGAAAAATCCACCACTGTTTCCACTGACAAACTTAAACTTTGGTACCCAGGCAGATGACTGTGGCTCATCATCATCAGTCACTGGCATTTTCACCACCACAGCTCCCACTGTATTCTCTGGAACAGACACCTCGTACTGGAAAAACAAATGCTTGCATTAATAATAGTGAAGGTGAAGACGACTTAAATTAAGTGATATGATAAATTACTTATCACTTAAATAAGCTTTATTATAAGCTTGAAATACCTCTAAAAACAGAAGTAATATTTAAAGATTTGGAGCAAAGATTCATTTTAAAAGCAATAATTTAAAGCAAATCATTAATTTCCTTACCAAGTTACTTGAAAATTTAGGTGCATTGTCGTTGCTGTCCGTTACTGAAATAACAGCTTTTCCGGTGACGCTCAGTCCATCTCCCTGCATATCTGCTGCTTGAATCTCCAAAGTATACTCACCATATTTCTTAAATATAAAACATTTTATAACTTTAAAACCACATTCAACAACAATTATATATTTACATGCAAAAATATGTTAATTCAAATTAATTTAAACTTCACAACTGGAATAAATTTACAGTTACATCTACCCCAACAGTTTAAATGCATGTTTCACTCCAAACCAAATGTATGTGAATACAGCGAGTGACACTTAGTGTTAACATCACCTTATTAGAAAACGCCCTGTCCCAATTCAGAAGTGGCTAGGGTTCAAAACTTACTTTCAATAAGCCTCATTTTTATCAATCTTTTACTAAAACTGGTGTGCAAATGTAAGTAAAACCCAAGCCAGACTTTTAAGACAAACAAAAAAAAAAAAACAACACATCACATTACAGAAAAGGGCGATTTGACTGCAAACTGAGGTAAAAAGAAAATGACTCCACATGAAAACAGAGCAAGAAAATATCTACTGTATGATCAGACACCAAGCACATAATTAAGAAAACTACTATGTTTAATTTTTTTTTTTTTCTTGAAGTGTTTTGGGATCTCTTGACCAGAAAGCTCTCCTAGACCAAAGCACCCTCCCTGATCCAGTGTTGGAAAAGCAGGAAGTAAGTGTTCTATGGAAGAAGCCAACGATGACACGCAATACACTAAGAAGTACATCGCATAGGCTCACTGCAGCTTGAGACGGTCATTTGCTAATAAAAGTATTGCACAAGATGCCGCCAAACAGAACAGACTGGCCACTGCAGCTTCCCCTCCGTTCATGCAACTTGAACGACTGGTCTTATTTATGCAAAAACTCTTGTGTGTTTAAAAAAGTGTGCTAGTTAATATATTATCCATCTTGTTCAATCACACAAATTTCTGCCAGCCAGACTACGGACGATTATAATGTATGTAATTGTAGCTAGTGAGAAACCCGATTTGTGCACTCACCTCTCTGTCCAGGCCAAAAGCATTCACTCGAATCGCTCCACTGACAGGGTTGATCGCAAACATGTCTGGACTTGGTTCTGCTGGACTCTGACTACGGATGGAGTACCTGATATCAGCATTGTAAGTGTTCGGATCGTCTGCATCAGTGGCATTGACGGTCATGAACTCAAATCCTTTAATGAGAAAGTAATAAGACATGAAAATCTGAGTACAGTTTGAGCAACAGCAACAATGGACACCTGAGCAGGACACCCACATGGGCTTGTTGAACACGCTATTCCAAAAGCATGGCATTATTATGGATGGACATTGTGGATAGAGAGTTATGAAGTCTTTAAAAAAAAAAACTACCTATTTTTGAAGCTTCCGGTACACTGCCAATGAATGGATCTTGAGTGAAGACAGGACGGTTATCATTCTGGTCCTGCACTTGGATTATAACCTCCATTGCAGGTTCTATAATATTATCAGTAGCTGAGCGAGCATGGGCTTGTAGCTGGAGTAAAAAAAAAAAGGAGGGGGGTAAATTATTAAAACATGAATCAATATTCTTGTATGGGAGAATCTTTTCTGATGCTTGATGACAGATACAGACAAACTGACAAAAGTCTCACCACATATTTATCTTTTGTTTCTCTGTCTAGAGGCCTTGCCACAAAGAGTGTACCATTGTTCCTGTCTATTGTGAAAAGTCCTACTGGAGGCTGGTCTGCTCCTTCACCACTGATGCTGTACACCATCTTTGTTTCTTTGGCATGACTGGACTTAATCTGGGCACAAGATGGAACAAGTTGATATAAAAAAAAAAGATACACATAGAAGATTCTGTCTCAGATTACAGATCAGCTCTACATACCTGCACCATCTGCTTGGGGAAATGCCCTCGATCATTCTCGAGGATTGAGATTGGAGGAATCACCCACTCTCTTTTTCTCCTCCGCAACCCACCCGATTTTGGAAACTCAAGGATTAAGAGTTTTGAGAGGGGTTTAGTCTATATAAAGCAATAAACAAAGAACAAATAACACATTCAGTACCATGACTCCAATAGTTACGCCAAAGGTCCACTATCTACGGCAAGGAAGACTGCACAAATGGGTCGGTTTAAATCATTAGCTTCAACATCTCATAATAGCATTAACTACTCAACCAAATGACACCAACAGCAGTATTAACTTTTTTTTTTTTTTTTAAAAAAAAGAGAAATTGTTATTCTTGGATAAGGTCTGTCAAAACGCCTTCAGTAGATATGGCTTCAGAAAAAGATAAACTTTCACTTGAAGATGGCTGTACACAAGAGAGCGCCTCGCAATTCGACAGATCTGAAGCATTTTTGCAAGGAAGAGTGGAATAAAATTGGGAAATCATAAGTAGCTATCCCCAAAGTTGAAAGGGGGGAAAGAGAAAAAAAAAAAGACCTAGCATGCATTACAAGCAAAAGGTGCTTCAACAAAACACTCGTTAAGAAGCATGCACTAGAGACAAAACATGCTGTTAGTGGTACACACTTTAAGGAAAGTTATAAACTGCATAAAGCAATTAGTACCAGTCCACTAATTTAATCAGACATGCAGCATTACAACAGTGCTGTTATTTAGTGCAACAGCACAGGTACGTTTCCACTGTTTTTATCACTCTGCTTGTTCATGTCCGCTACGTAAAATTCCATTTCTAACAATAGTTGGCTACACTTACTACGGGCTGTCAATCTGTGCACTGCATGGCAACACTACCTAGCTGTGGCTTGTTTAAAAACTATGTTGGGACCGAGCAAAAATAAACAATATTTGGTCATATTGTGTCTGAAATGTCAGTTACTCAGTCTTAATTTCTTGTTTAGAGATATAGAACTGTTGCATACAAGCAATCACACTTGCAATCGTGTTTATATCAGGATATTGCTTAAATAGCAGCCAAATGAAACTTTCCTGCTTACTATGATAAGTGGCCAAACACAACGAAGTTGCGCTCCCCCTCCCAGTATGGAGCCACCATTTTGTTAGCAAAACTAAATATTGCGATATGATGAGTACTGTGATTTATTTTTGCCATATGGCTCACCCATGAAGGCAAGTAAGCAAGTCCTTGTGACTCCACATTTTTCAGATAAGAAGCACGTGGAAACAAATGAATGTCTGTAGACTACTTTAGGCAGTTCTTCAGAGCACTCCAAAGACAGAAGACATAGTTCTGCAGTTTGTCCAGCAGAGGTCAGACTAGATAAGAGGCGTACCTGCACAGGCTCAACTGCCCCAGCATCTTCCTGCTCCCTGTGATGGTCAGCTCGACCCTGATGTTCCACTCTCACAATCGCAGAGTGTTTATTTCCTCTGGAGTCCCAAGCATGGACAGAGAACATCTTATGGCCATCATGAAGAGTGACTCGTCTTTTCAGCTTCACTGTGCCATCTGAGTCTACATGAAACCGCTTATCAGCGGAATAAAAGACGGTCCGCGTTCTTAAGCTGCAGTCATTGAAAACAACTGAACAGGAAACAAGAATTAATAGAGAGACGTTATTTAATAAAAAAAAACATTTAGTTCAAAGTGCTGAAGAAATCTGAAACCTCTGGGTGCTCATCTTGTCTAAAACACGGGTTGTACAAATAGCAGTCAAACTTTAAGTCTGTTAAAAGTTTCTAGTCCAACATGAAGATAAACAAAAGCTAAAATAGGCATGCGTTAAAAATTTTTTTCTATGTACTAACATGTACAACACAAACATGCACCTTGTCTTGACCTCAGTAAAACGAAACCACAGACAGACGTTTTGCATAAAACACACAAGAGGATTTTATGGGGACTCCACAGGCTCATAATATCCAGCAAGGCAGAGGACACCACGTTAAGTGTTAAGACCTAATATAAAGGCTTGTAATGAGGACGTGGTGAGCTAAATCAATAGCAAAGCAAAAATAATTTGCCATCATACAGGCAGCTTAGCAAGACATTTCTTTGTGTTACATAAGGTTGAGTGAGTTTGTTTTAGGTCATCAAATATGGTCACCCAGACTTTCACCCCAGGTCCCTGGGTGGCCCCTCTGTGAAGCAAAGCCAGGGTCTAGATTTTTTTGTTCGAGTTACAGCAGTGGAAATCACAGCCCATTATCATCAAAGTTAGTGTGTGTAATTATAATCAGGCTAATAAGGACTTATTATAATTCTACTGCACCGGTCACTTGAACTGAATGGGTTTAGTTTAAACTTCAATAGCTTAAAATAAATAACTTTAAATAATGTCAACATGGACTTAAATGTCTGTCAGTATAAAGTTCAGGAATATTATTGTAGACATTTAAATTATTCTCATGAAAAGTCGTACTTTTGTTTAATGATACTGAAAGAATGAACGTCTCCATGATTAAGGTCAACAAGCTTCCAGTCAATATAGCACACAGAATAAAAGTGAAATGAACACTAGCCTAAACACATAAGGTCAGATTAATGACAAGTCACTGATTTTAGCTAAAAAAAAAAAAAAACAAACTAAAAAAAGGAAACTACTCTGGAGAAAGTACCTAAATACATATTTGCTGAGGCTTGAACACTGTCACCATGTAAGCTTTGCGGAAGTAGAAATTTGTTCACCTGGTCCTGTTCAAGCTTGTGTTTCCACACCCACAGAAACTCAAAGGCTGCAAAAGCACAGACCATGAGCTCAGCAGTCTAAAGCAGCCACACACACATTAACACCCGCAACGACCTAAAGACGCAGTGCAGAAGCACTTGATCCATTCTAATACAAATCAAGTACCACCTCGAAGGAGACACATAGAGCACACCGTTTTCAGGTAATTAAGGAAAGGACCATTCTTATTCAAGCTGAACGTTAGGAATGAGCTGCTGGGTGTTTAAACACAATACAAAATTTGTAAGTGAAATCAGAAGCAGCTGAAAACAGAATGCAGGACATATAAGCAGCTGTAGTTTACCAAGCAAGACTACAGTCCTTATCAAACAAAGCAGCTCAGAGTTTCAGGAACTCAAGGTAACTTGTGTCTCAGTGACATTGTGTAAATAGATTGCGACTCACCGGAAGTCGAAGACTCTAGTTCGTGTGTGTGTGTGTGCCCAGTGCGCTTTGGTTTGAACAAACTTCACTAAACTTAAAGACCAAAAGGTACTCTACAATTAAAACCGGAATAATAAAACTGATTGATTCATCCCAGCTAATAAATTTGATTTGAAATACAGCACACTAAGTCGAATAAGGGAATAAACCAAGTTAAATATACAGCAAAATTATCTGAAGAACCAAATGTAAGTTAATGATAAAGAACAAAACAGATGCGGCTCAAAAGCAGCCAGATTACAAGCTGTAATAAAGTTGGAAACCAATTACAGACATACAAGCAAAATGTAAGCCAATGCCACAATCTTTTTTTTATTTTCCTATAATAAATGATCATGTGTGGTGAAGTCGTACCTGTGCCGATCCTTGTGCCCCTCTGCAGGTGTTCTCTGTGAACTCCGAGGAGGAAAAGATCAGAAGCAAAGCCAGGGGAACATGGCGCCGACTCCGCACTTCCACCGCAAACGACCTGAGCGAGGAAGAGTGTTTGTGTCGCTTTAGCTTTCTTTTAAAGAAAGAAAGAAAAAATTCGCTTAAATTAATTAATTGCCCAAAGTACGCAATCTTCTCTTTTGCTCCTTGTTAGTTATTTTGAATGGTTTAGCTCGTCTTCCGAACTTGTTGAAAAAAGCGACACGTTTGTAAATTCAGTGAAGAGCAGATAGGACATGACGCCAATAGAAAAACACTCAGGAAAAAAAAACCCAAACATATATTTACCTGCAGTAAAACAAACAGAACTCCCAGCCGTGTATCCCATTTAGGCTCCATTCGACGCCGGGGGAGAAAAAAAAATCAAATTATAATCCTTTTTACTCTGAGAGAGAGAAGTGCTCTGCCACTGCGTGAAGATTTTTAAACTAGTCGGCGGCGATTTGAGGAAATGAGCTTCAGCAGGTAGTTTCGGCTATGACGCGACCGCAGCCAGGTGACCTCGCCCATCCGCTCGCGCGCGCTCCAAATATGGACACTTCTGCCGCGAAGCTCCGCCCACCGGCCAGGTAAACTCTCCAGCGCATCCGAGAAAAGTCGTCAGCAGCTGCAGCGAAGAAGAAGAAGAAGAAGAAAAAACAGACTACTACTAATAATAATAATCATAATGAAGAGAAGAATCAGGTAATAACTACAAAACTCGACGCTTCTTCTACAAACAGGCCTGTAGTTTCAGGAGTATTCAGACGCTCACCTTCCTCAAAAGAAACAAGGAAATCCTGCAGCCTAATTCCACCGACCTGCTTGTAAAAGCTGAATCATAGTTAACTTTCAGACTATATCTACACAAACACTCGAGCACTGGCGTGTCATTCAGATTCCTGGCTCTGAAAACCACCAGCTGTGGCTGAAACGAGATGCACTGCGCTTATACTTTACTTTGCAGATGTGCAGGTCAGGCTGAGAGGCTGAGAGGCTTCTCAGTGTCCTCCAGACTGCTGGCAGGAGAAAGAGCTGCAGGCGGCTGTGAGGCTCAGAGATGGAGTGGAGCTGAAAGAGGCGTTTAGACTTAATGATGCAAATGAAATGCTTTTACAACTACTTCAGCAAGTCACTCAGTCTGTGCTGCTCATTGGTCTAAATCTGTTCGTGTGTTACATCAGTTCTGTTAATGAATCTTCATTTGAGCTCTTTATCACATACATTTTGGTATTATAAAGGACATTATGTATATATAAAATTATGAAAGCCTAAACTTGGCTTGTTAGTTTAAAACAAATGTGAGATGAGTTCCCAGCAAACCTTACTGCATTATAATCTTCACTGGAAGCTTACTCATGATTTCTTTTCTTACTCATCATCTGCAGTACAGACTGCTTAGACATGCATTAATAATGCAGTAGAGTTTATAGACTGCTTTCACTTCTTTATATCACCGGCAGGGAAAAAACTCCCATATCTAACAGCTAGCTTTGTGTTTTAGTGATGTTCTAGGTACTTCTTTGCCTGTATTTAGCCTATTTATTTACAGTTTAAGCATTAAGTAAAGCAGATAGCTAATCAGTCTGTGCGTGTCTTGCCTTTATTTTAACAACACTAACATTAATAGGGAACTTGTCAGGTTGATTATATATACAAGTGGCACTGTAGCTTCCAAATTATCATTTAAATAGCAATGTTTATTAATAAGGTCAAACAGAGAAACGGTTAAGATCCAAAATACGGGCCGTCAGTGGACCTGAAGCATATCGCTGTTTTTCCTCCAGTGTGATCATGAGTTTTCAGTGTGATCTCTCTCTCTCTCTCTCTCTCTCACACACACACACACACAGGACTGCAGTTTATTTCTGACATTAAAGAGAAAAGAGGCACAAAAACCTTACTCTGTTTCCACCCAAATAAATAGCAAGTGTATTTCCCTCAAACATTAATTAAAATGTAGCTAGGCTAACACAGACCGTTTTACTATCTACCTACTTTTTCCTTTATAAAGTTTTTCCAAACCAGCTATGACTAGCGTATAAATACTTTCGCGTTTTTGTTTAAAAACAGAAAACAAAACTCTTATTATGTTATAATAATTTACACACTCTGGCCCATATTTTAGTTAATTAGTTTAGCTGTGCTAACGTGCTACCTATTGTTTTTGGACATATGGATGCGGCTAATAAAGCTACGGTATGCTACATTAATCTAACTAGCTAAAATTTTAACTAAAACAATTCACTTCATTGCCTTTGTGAGCTTTAGTAAACTAAAATAGCTTGTATTTTAGTGTTATTTATTCATCTACCTATCTACCTATCTATCTATCTATTTAAAATTAATTGTTGTACTTAGCCGTTGCACCTGCAGCCACGAAAAGGCAAATTTACCTCAGGGATTTTTTCAGGGTTGCCAGGTCTGCATTAAAAAAAATAAAAATAAAAATCCACACTGTTTAGGACGATAGATAAATATGAAAATTTCACAGAAATGGTTTCGTACTGTTGTATATAATAAAAATAACAAATAAACCTATAAACATGAGTAGTAAATTCACTGACATTTACATTCATGCAGGTATGTACAGGGCTAATGTTTAGACCAAGAGATGCATATGAGAGGAGAGTATCTCACATGATCCCTAGTGCACGTTTTATTTTATAGATAAAATAGAATAAAACATGTTAAAAATCAGTTCCAAAACAACAAATAATAAATAAATAAATAAATCACCAAAACCCTTACAGAAAGGTAAGAACTCACACAGGAGTTCAAAGGCGACTACACTATAAACACGGACCTGGCAACACGGTTCCTCTTCCAATTTTGGACTAATATTAAGTGCTGTCATTGTACTTATTTATATATTTTGAGTTATTGTACAGTGTTATATTAGTACACAAATAATAATTATTATAAAATAAAAATAATTATTGTAAAGATATATTTTTTAAAAAGTCAGAAGAGAGTGTGTCATTTGTTTTCAGAAGTCAATATGAAGAAGTTAATATGTTTCTCTGAATTAAAAAACGGGTAGCACGATGGTGCAGAAGGTCGCATTACTGCCTCACAGCTCCAGGGCCTACGACTTGGTCCTCACATTGGATTACTGTCTGTGCAAAGTTGCAAATGGTTTTCTCATGTCTGCGTGGGTTTCCTCCGGGTACTCTGGTTTCCACCCACTGTCCAAAAACATACCAGCAGGTGGATTGGTTAAACTAAATTGCCCCTCAGTGTGTGTGTGTGTGTGTGTGTGTATGTGTGTGTGTGTGTGTGTGTGTGTGTGTGTGTGTAGTGCCCTGTGGGACAAGTGTCACATCCAGGATTGTCTTCGCCTTGTTCCTGTGATAGGCTCGAGATCCACTGTAAACCTGAATAGAATAAAGTGGCTACTGAAGATGGATTAATGAATGAATTAAAAGAAAAATCTAAAAAATAAATCACCCTATTTTCCTCTTGATAATATATTTTTGTCATTACCTCATTTCATCTGCCAGCTGCAAAATACACCTCATGACATGTGGACCACTCTCAAATAAACCCTTTCCTGACAAAGCTATCTATAAAACACGTGTACAGATAGACCAGGCTTGATGTATAATGATGTGTAAAGCCTGATATTGTCTTTAAGTTCAGGGATGGTCTTACAAGAAAATCCATCCAGCTACTGTGCAACGTAATGTAATCTCCCTATGTCATTCCTCAAAAAAGTCTACGATGTGTGTTAGTGTAAGTGTTTTTGTATGAAATCTGATTTTTCTGAGTGCCACTTCAAAATGGCTTTCATGTACGCATCATGACATCATTGCACATCCAGCACAGTTTCACTGTCGCTAGAGGAGCCAGTGATAAGCTGAGTTGTGTATTTTGCCCTTTTGTTGATGGGAGTTCAACAGTGTTTTCTAGTGTAAGATTGCACCCTTATTAAAGAAATTTTGCCTATTGTGTTCCCAATATAGTAACTTAATAGTTCTCCTAGAATTCTCTATTCTGTGAACATAGTGTGCTTCTCAAACTTCTCTACAACGATGGAATGAATACTAGCACCAACAATGTACTTGGTTTTGCTAATTACCAGTCTCAAATTCCTCAGACCAGCAGGGAGAGAAGAGAGAGGGTTGTGTTAATCATTTGTTTGGATTCTGTGTATCTGTGGTTGTAGATTAGCCCCAGAGGACAAATACCCCAGTGGGGCTGAACAGTAAAGTTTATGCTAACATGTGACCATGAGGAGGGAATGTGAACTGTGTCTGCACAGCTTTCCCAGAATGAACCACGAGGTCAGTGAGTACACACTTGGGGTGAGATCTTCACTTCAGCACTGTAGCATCGTGCCTCTTTTTAATATCTCAGCTATGTCTGAAATATTTCACTGGAATTTTGTTATAAAGTGAACCTTGGCTGATTTGTTTTGGTGCCTCTTTATCAACTTGAGATGTGTAAACATACTTTGTGTGCCAGGGAGGAATCCTGGTTTAGCCGCTACACCAAAGAAGAGAATGCTCTTTCACTTAAACACCAAATTTCAGAACTTCTTAATTTCTTAGTTTATTTATTTATTTATTTATTTTACAGAAATAGCACATATTAATGACAAATATTAATAATAACATTGAACTCTAGTACAACGTAGGTACAAAACACACAGAAATACATCTAATCATGCTTCCAGTTAGTGAAATGAAAGTACATTTTGACATTTTAACTGTTAAGCTGATATGATCGTTTCTACTGATGTAATTGTTTAGCTGAGATAACATGCCTCACAGACAAAATCTACTTGTTCATTTTGAAGACGCTACATATATAGATGTTTAATGTACGTATTTTTGATATTTAATGTAACATCTACAGCTTCCCTGGTTCAATCCTGAGCGTGGGTTACTGTCGCATATTCTCCCCCTGTTTGCTTGTTCATCCAGTTTTCCAGTTTCCTCCCATAAACATTAGGTAAATTGGTATGTAGATTGGCAACACTAAAAATTGCCTTTAATGTGTGTGCATGGTGACCTGTGATGGACTGGCATCTTATGCAATGTGCATTCACACCTTGTGTACATTGTTTCCAGTGCAGGTTCTGGATCTCTACCCTGTCAGGATAAAGCAGTTACTGAAGAAGAATGAATGAATATTTCATGTTTTTGTGTAGGAAGAGAACATTATAACATTTGGGCATTTTATGCCTGCGTTAAATTTCAAAGTGCTAATTTTCTTTTTCTGAAAGAGAAGCAAAGTTTTGCAGTGTAGGACAGGGTGAAAGATACTGGCAGTGTTACTCATACTACAGTTGACGCAAATAGAATACTCTCATGAACAGTCAACATTAAGGTGTGTCCCATGATAAATAATAAAACCGCATTTTAAGATATGATGCATCACTGTGATTACTTTTCTCTTGTTCATAACAATGTCGACCATGTATTATATGTATTATTTATATGTATTTTGAGGGTTGGGGTAGATTGGGAATATATAATGAAATCCATTATAGACTTAGAAATGGAATGAAATGTATTTGACATGCATTGTAAAATATATATGCTCCTGCATTTAGTGTCCCTGTGGCTTATAATTATACAGCGGGGCTTTTGAAGTGACTGCACCACCCTACAGTGGCCTGTGTTTTTCGGCTCAGAACAAGGCAAGTGTTTTGTATACAGCAGCTTCGAAAAAGGCGTTGATTATGTGATGAAAGCCATTTTGGTTAGGAAAGGCAACAGCAACAGGCTTTTGTGAAGGACCTTGCTCTTAGCCACCGCCTTTAGTGTGGGCTAACAATGATTAACCAGCCGCGTTTCTTTTTCAAAAGTAAACATTCGGTACTGTATGGAGCCATGTTAAAGAGTTAACAAAACGTGAAGTTGAGAGTCAATTAATACGTAGGACATGCGAATAACAGGCTATGCACTATATTAGTTAAAGCTACCCCTTAGAGTATTTCCCTAATTTTACTCTAAGCTTCAACTGAAGTGCCTTTACCAGCAGACAGATGGGAAACGGACTTGTTTTGACCATGAATGATAGATGTGGGCTGTATTGTGGTTGGAGAACAAGCCATGGGAGATTTCTGAGTGAGTGTTGAGAGAGTGCTGTGAACTGGGTGAGGCTCTGTATCTGACAGTAGGGGGAAGGGAGCTTATCTCTTCATGGACAAACCAGTTCTGTATTGCGCCATCAAAGCTTCCTACTTATCCACTTCAAAGTTACACACTGTGCTTTTCACAAAACTGTCCCACTCAGATCAAGACTGCAATGAACAATCACAAGGGCAAATGTTGGCTATTACATGAGCTTTTACCAAGCATAATGCGCTGCATGGTGTATGCTCAGTAATGGGTCTGGACTCTAATGAACACTGATGATAAGGACTAAAATGCTGCCCTCAGCCAATATCCCTCCCCTTCTAGCAGCTAAAATGCAACCATAAGCCAATATCCGTCTCCTCCTTCCAATGATTGACCCATCGCCTTTAAAAGCCCATCACAGACGAAAGCTGCTTTTAGATTGCATGAAATGTTTATGCTTACGCAACTTTAAGAATCATATTAGCATGCGGTGTCGAGTTCCCGAACAGCGTCATTATGAAAATGCAACCTAAATCATGCTCTCAGAGCAGCTGACACGAGGTGGGTTTCATAGCCAGAAGACGTGTCCTATCTTGTTTTACCCCATTTCTTGATGCTTTTGTTCCATGGAATGTGTGAAACCTCCCGGCTCCTGCTGATCCAAGTGTATGGCTCCATGGCTGGAGGCTAATGCTGGTCTGTGACTGTGTAGATGAAACACTTCCTCTTGCCAGTCAGTACTGCATGCCAACTCTGATGAGACTCAGTTTCAGTATTGACTTCTATGCTTCTGCTATTAGTAATACCACGGTTAATATCAGGTATCAGGCAGAAACTGCAGAAATGGGCAGCAACACTTCAGCGAAACGTCATTAACCTGGAGTCTTGCCATGTGAAGTACACACAACTCCCCCAAAAAGTCCAAGAAATTTAGTTCAATGTAATTCTGTTGTGATATACAAGTTAAACAGTACCTTATTGTGATGATGGTCAGAATAAAAAAACCCTGAGTCACATCACTCTAGCTTTATAGGAATGTTTTTCCTGTGTTAAAGTAAATTTCTTGTGTGTCTTTGTTTACGTATTTGCACAGGAGTTCAACTCGTGTCGCATGTCGTCACATTCTTTGCTGTCCCACCGACAGGTTTTCACTCAGCTCAAACTTTGTTGACACTAAATATTCTCTCTTGACACTGTCTTTGTTCATCAGGACAAACTGATCTCTGTTGGCATTGTGTTTCCTGGTCAGTCATGGACAGGAGGCAAAGAGGGGGTTGCTGATAATGGCAGCCTCAGGGTTGGATGGGCTGTGTTTAGCCCTGAACAAACCTGCCACACCCAAGATCTCTCGCCAGGCCAGTCAATCTCTTACCTTAACAGCAAGTGTCAACAAAGAAAGTCTGCTGTGTGAATTCCTGTGTGCTTACACCTACAATGGGCTACAGTAGATTATGCACTGTGAATTTGGCAGAAATATTAAAAAATTCAAACAGAAAACAATGGAGGGAAAAAAGCTAATTTCTGTAATTTTGCACTAAANTTGCACTAAAAAATTTCTGATAGCCCACAGTTTTGCACATAAAAGTAAAAGTTGCTAATAAAAGCAAAATACAAGCACAAGTATCCACCAAGACTGTGGACAGGTTGTGATCTTATAAACAGAGAGAATGCAAATTGCATGTGGAAGGTGTGTTATCACGCTCTGTGTAAGCGGGTATTTCAGGCTGAGACAGGCTTAAGGGCATAATGGAGCATCACACGCACGGCAGTTGCTGAGTGAAAACACCTTTTCACAGACATTTTGTTTTTTTTTAAATTAATCAAATGAAACAATTAATGAAACAGCTAATAAAAAAAGCACTAATGAGGCTGCATTTTCAACTGTCTAAATGATAAATCCTGTTTCATAAATAAGAAGCAGCTGATGTTTAGTGAGCCATCTACCATAGAATACATCCTATAACTTTGCAGTCCCCAGCAACTGTGCAAAATATCTTCTACAGTTTTATTTAATATATATTGTAATTTTGATGGATCCCATATTCCATATTCCAGTTAAATCACCACCTATGAATGTATGTGCCACTGTTCATGTGTGCACTCTGTTGTTTACGGTTTAACAATGCCTACATGTCTGACTTCCTGTCTGTGTTTGTATGAAATGAATAATTTACAAGAAAAGAAACCAAGCCATATACATGAAAGCAGTGACACACTGTAGTGTCGCAAATCCTGTTCTTGGCATGTTTAAGCATGCGTAAGACACAATGACGAAAGCTAAAACACACAAGCTAGAACACGAGTCTATAACAAAGTGACGTAAACCAACTCGCCAAACAATATTTTATAAAGGGGATTTTTAATGGGGATTTTTTTTAAATGTTGCCAACAGTATTGACATTTAAATCATTTACCCTGTCAGGAAATATATTCAATATTCAATACAAAATAATTCAATTCTGTTTTATCTATTGTCCTTGCCATCATTTTTAAATCCAGTTTAACATAGTCATATAATCTCTTTTAAACACCCATATGACAGATCATGTTTAACGTCAACAAATCAACAAAAATGGTTATCTTTTAATATGAAAAAGCTTATTTCTCCAAACATATGTTTAATACAGGTGTTCAATACAAAATAATGTCTAAAACAGGAAGGCATTGCGACTGGTTGATGAGCAATGTGTGTGTGAGATAGAGAGAATGAATCACCCCTTATTGGTCTAAAAGATCAAGGGACTTTCCAGCCTTTCCATAGAATTTTTTTTTTATCAAGTGGTCTGATTTGTATTTAGTTCATTTTTTCCATTTTCAGTAAAGACAGAAAAGCATTTCTACGGAAAGTTAGTTTGGCTATCAGCAATATACTTTGTTAAAACTTTAATCAACTTTTGGAGGCAGCAAACACATTTGTTGCCTCTCATTTTGCTTAGAATGACACAATAGACCGTCAGTTGGATCAACAAAAAAGACGTCCATTTCAAAATTTGTATGTAACTTATAAATTCACAACAAACAGAAAGGTGATAAATTAAAGGCAAACGGTGGTTCTGTTATGTTGAAGGGGCATTTTGCTGGCATGGTTTTTGTGCATTTATCCCCTTAGAAGAAAGTGTTAATGCAAATCAGTGTAAAGTTCTTCTGACTATTCTTTATCTTTATCCTGTGATGAAATATTTCTATCCTGATAATAGTGGTCTCTTCCAGGATGCACAAGAGCTCGTTGAATGGTTTGATGTGTAAGAAAATAATGTAAATTATATGCTATGTACTCTACACTCACCAGATTATGGTGTTCATCCCATCATCACAGTTCCAGAGTCTTGCAGAATCTATGTCAAGGTGCACTGGTGGCTCCTGATGGCCCAACGCCTAACTAAGATGCTTTACTGTGTTTTTTTCCCTCTAATTTGTCACCTGTGTATATAATTTTAGGGTTAGGTGATTATTATGAATTACAGGACAGAGGGAAATACTGTCATCTAGTGGTTAGAGTTTTAAAATTATTATTCATTTCATTATAAAAAAACTTTTTTCATCTGTGTGAATTAACATCCGTGTCTTTGAAATGAAGATGAAATTAAGTAATCACATTTCAGAATTTTAGTTGTGTAATCGGAGCATTTTAATGATGTTTCCAGGGCAGAATTGTTGATGATGAATGAGTATCAATTATTAGATTAGATTAGTCTGTGAATTTATGCTTATATTGCATTTCAAAATGCAATATGTTTATACTGCATCTCAAAAATGAAGTTAATGATAGACACAGGATTGTTAGGATAACATTGTCGCTGTTGCATTAAGACAGTTGGTGGATTTGCATTTTTGCTTTTTCTCGGTCTCTATAAAGAAAGAAACATCAGATATTAGCCCACAATCTTAACTCATCAATGACAAACTGTTCTGATCCCAGATAACCATTACAAAGTAAACCCGAACACTGAGGGATTCCCAAATTCGTTTTTGAGGACTTTTCCAAAAGAATAAAGAATGGAAACATCTACAAAAACAGTTGAAAACATTCATAAATATTGCACTTTTATGAAAATAAAACTAAAATTAAAAACTTAAACTGAAAATAAAGAATGAGCTTGGAATTTAAAAAAGAAAAAGAAAATGAGATTGAAGTTTAGTAATCTTTTTGTCAGAAATGCCATATGAATCCTAAACATCACACAACAAGTTCTTTTAATGTACAGTATACCAGACAGTTTCTTTCTTTCTTTCTTTCTTTCTTTCTTTCTTTCAAGCAAAGGCGACTGTATGGGTAACGTTATACATTCTGTTGAATTTGAGCTTTGAATTAGTTTTTATTTATGTATTAAGAGCACTATTATGACTTTTAATAGACAGAAAATTGGTGCCATCTTGCGGTTAGGTTCTCATTGAATTAGCTCCAAGAATGAAAGGATTAGTTTTGTCCAGACTTTTGTCCACACCTTTTTGAAAGGCAGACTCAAACAAATGTGACATTATGTATCACAACCAAATCTTTTATGCTTGAACGTAATACACTAACAGATAACAAAACAGCATACAGCTGAGATAAACAACTGTTTTGTCTACATGAGGAAAAAAAGGGGGACAAGAAGGCTTGAGATAAATGGGCATCTGAAAGACACAGGTTCACTTGAATAAAAGTAGAAACAATTGAAATACCCAAATTTAAAATGTGTTAAAAGGATTCATTTTCCTGAAAAACCTTATGGATATGGATATGAAAGCAGTGACTTACTACTAACACAAATTCATTCACAGCATGTCTCAGCGTGCATGAAAAGAAAAGAAAGGAAAAAAAGACAAGCTCGAACAAAGCATCGCAAACAATCTCACCAAACACAGAAGAAATCTGATATAGGAAGAGTCGCTTGTTGAAGTTGCAGGCATTGCTGAGTCAGTCATGATTAAGAGTTTGGTCAAACCTCTGAGCATTCAAAATCAACACAAAATATTGTTAGGATTATTAAAAGACTCCCATTACCTACTCTTCTGTTTCCTCCACAGTCAAGATTTAAAAAAATGTATTCAGAAACAGTCTGGGTATATGACTATGTCTTTGTGAATTGCAAGAAATGTTTCTGAACCCTTTGGAATGCCCTGGATTCCTATATTAATTACTTATATTAATATAATATGGCCTGATCTTCATCTGTCATAATAATAGACAAACATATTGTACCTGAAATAATACGCAAACAACTGATCCTTTCAACACAGTGAATAATCATTTACTGTCCAGGCAGGAAAAAGTACATGAATCATTGGTTTTAATTACTGGTAGATCCTCCTCCGAATGTTTTTGTAGCTGCTGATTGGACTTGCACAACTTTAAGGAGGAATTTTAGACCTTTCCTCCCTTTAAAGCTATTTCAGGGAGGAATGATCTGTTTCAGTCATTAAAATAGTCTACAGTTAGGTATTTAATATTGCTTGCATTTCTTGCATAAACAGCCCTCTTCAGGTCATGCCCCAGCATCTCACTTGGGTTATGGTCTGAACTCTGACTTGGCCATGGAATGAATGAATTTTTAATTCAGTTTCCCTCAGTTATTGCAGGCTGTCCATAGAACATACTCTGTATGGCGCAAAGGGATTGTTGAACTTTCCTTTCCAAAGTTGGTCCCAAGTTTGCTGCTACAACAGCCTCTACTCTTCTGGGAAGGCTTTCCTCTAGAGTTTGAAACATGGCTGTGGGAATTTGTGCCCATTCTGCTAAAAGAGCATTAGTTAGGTTGGACATTGATGTTGGCCAGGAAGGTCTGGCATGCAGTCAGCATTCCAATTCATCCTACAGGTATTCAGTGGGGTTGAGGTCAGGGCTGTGTGCAGGTCAATTAAGTTCTTCCACACCAACCTTGGCATGTATTTATGGCCCTCGGTTTGTGCACAGGGGCAGTTATTCTGGAACAAATTTGGGCTATCCCTGTTAGTTCCAGTGAAAGGAATTCATAATGCTACAGCATACAAAGACATTCTAGATGATTTGTGCTTGGCAACAGTTTGGGTGAAGGCCCACATATGGGTGTGATGGTCGGGTGTCCACATACTTTTAACTAAATAGTGAACAATCAGTACTTTTCTGAGCTTGCCAGAGCAATAACTGCATTCAGAGTGTCCTCTTAGGCAAAAGGACAGGAGAACCCCACCAGAAGAAGCAACTCACCTGCCTCACAGGTATGGGAAAAAGCCAACAAGATTCTTCCATGGTGTATGGCATAAATAAGCTCCATGTCCAAACTTTCATTACTGCGGTACAGAGTTTAACATGCGTTTCATAATGTAAAGTCAGACCCACCATAGATGAACTCAGTGACCATTAGGAACAACATAAAACATGGCAGTGATGAACAACTGAGTGCTCTCCACTGGAAAATGGGTATATTTTATTACATGTTATTAAATGAAGAACAGTGTAATGTAATGTTGCTCTTTTAAAAGTGGAGCTTGTTATACAGTTGAGTTAAAGTTTTAAAATACTTGTACTATAATAGCTTGGATTGGATTCTCCCTCAAATGGAAAGGAAATGTCTGGCATCCCTGATATGACGGCAAGGGTCCCTGGGAGCTGTTAGAGGCAGCTGGTGACAGACTTCTATGGGTGGTACAACCCCTGGCAAAAATTATGGAATCACCACACTTAGTGGATGTTCACCCATTCTTTTTACTTTATAGCAAACAAACAAATCACAGATATGACACAAAAAAGGTTTTGTTCAGTAGCTTAACATTCTGGTTTTGTGAAACATACATCAAAAAAATTCACTGACATTTTTTAATTAATGGCATGTCATTTTCCAAATCAAGTAGAGGAAAGAAGTATGGAATCATCTTTTAATTTCCATTTCTAAAACAAATACTGGGACACGTCTAAACATGCTAATTATTCAGCAGTTAAAAGGGAGTGCTTACACACCTTAATGAACTGTTGGACTTGACTAATTGAAAGGAAACATGGCTCCAATGAGAGAGATGTCATTGAAACATTGGAAAGGATTATAAAACTCCTTCAACATGGAATTTCAACATGGACTGTGGCCAAAGAAGTTGGTTGCTCCCAGTCAGCTGTGTCTAAAATTTGGGGCAAATATACACTTAATGGGAAGGTTATAAAAAGAAAACATGCAGGCAGACTAAGGAAGACGTCAAAGCATCAGGATAGAAAACTCAAAGCAATATGCCTTGAACATAGAAAATGCACAACAAAACAAATGAAAAACCAATGGGCGGAAACTGGAGTCAATGTCTGCAGCAGAACTGTAAGAAACCGGCTGAATGAAATGGGATTTACATATAGAAAAGCCAAACGAAANTGGAGTGTGGATGATTGGATGAAAGTGATATTCAGTGATGAATCACGAATCTGCATTGGCCTAGGAGATGATGCTGGGAGTTTTGTCTGGTGCCGTTCTAACGAAACATTTGAAGATGACTGCCTGAAGAAAACAATCAAATTTCCCAACTCATTTATGATATGGGAAAATAGAAAATGCACAACAAAACAAATGTATGTCAGGTAAAGGACCAGAGGAGGTGGCAGTCATTACCTCAGCAGTCAATGCACAGGAGTACATTGAAATTCTGGA
>CM074969.1:11615193-11654013 GCA_037577455.1 Pangasius macronema
TCTCTCTCTCTCTGTGTGTCTCTCTCTCTCTCTCTCTCTCTCTCTCTCTCTCTCTCTCTCTCTCTGTCTCTCTCTCTGTGTGTCTCTCTCTCTCTCTCTCTCTCTCTCTCTCTCTCTCTCTCTCTCTCTGTGTATCTCTCCCTGTGTTCCTCTCTCTCTCTCTCTCTCTCTCTCTGTTAAAAGTTAAGCTATTGACTGGTTTCTGAAAGTACATGATAGTGTATGCTTTTGTAGCTGTGTATCACTGAAATGTTATGTTATGTTATGATTGTAGCACACAACCAAAGGCAATGAGTTAAAAAAAAGAAACTGAATGTTTTTCTCTCACTTAGTAATGTCAAGCTTCTGTTTAGTTGTATTTTCTTATTGTATTTTGTATTATGTAATCCAGCATGTAAACCACAGCAACCTGAGCTGAAGGACTGAAACTGAACTGCATGCCATGTTTTTGAGAAACACACAAATGTGGGGGAAAAAACTGAAGGAGTTAGGGTTTTTGGTTTTTCAGGTTTTTATCTGATAAATTAATAATAGGCCTTGATCGAATGACAAGCCAGTTGTTATTGGAAAGCCAGTGGCCTATGACTTCAGATCAAACGCATGAAGTGAAAATAAAGCTGTTTCGAAGAAAGGAGTGTTGGCACTTCTTTTGAGCGTGAAAGAGAAATGGACAACATAACTCACTGGACATCCTGAGTTATGGCTTATGAATTCCTTTGAGGTATTTATGCCCAATACACATTCTTTAAAGTCTTTCCATTACTGCGTTCTTCCCACGAATGATGGATTTTATCTTTGCATGAGATACAAGTCTTGGTTTGCAATTTTAAAATTAAGAATCCATGGTCCTGCCTTAAACAAGTGCAGAGAAATAGCACTTATTGGTGTGTGTGTGTGTGTGTGTGTGTGTGTGTATGTGTGTGTATATATAAGTATTAAGTAAAGACTGTAATTATGTAAAAACATGACGTTTGTGTTAGTTTAGCTGGTCCGATCTGAGCGGTGGAACCTGTGTGGTCACATATTTGCTCATTCATCCGTGTGGTGTTTTCTTTTTTGTCTAACCGCATGTGTATCCAAGTGCTGAAAAGAGTCTTTTGTCTCTTTGGAAGCACAGCTTTGCTTGTGAACTGTATCTGCCCTTCTGCTTTGTCCTGTTCTTCCTGGAACCAGTAAAGTGTATCGTAGCCAGAAACTGTTCGGACAATGAGATTGAAGGGTGTAACATCGCCGTCTCACATAAACTGACCGTTCTCATGAGCACTTGTCTGATCAGCAACAGACTGTACAGGGAAACTGCCGTTGCACTGGAACTAAAATATAATCAACTAATCTAGTTCTTGAGTGAATGTAGTTAAGGTTATCAGTCTGATTGAATCATTTTTGAATTTTATTTTGTTAATTGACCCATTTTTGTAGTGTCACCAAGACTTTGACAGCTTTCCTGGCAGTATACATTTGGTTGCAATGTGGTCCCATTGAGCACTCTAAAGGTTCCTTTAGTTTGAAATTTTGGGAGAAACCCTACGTTTCTATGTAGAATCTGGCACCACTGGGTTTTCCTTTCAGACATTATTCCATATAGAACCTCTTCCAAAAGCTAGAATATCCAGCTGTGAACCCATGACTGGGAGTAGTTTTGATACAAAAAGTATTAATGTGAATAATTTTGAGTTAGAAAAGGAAAAGTAGTGGTGCTGCAATGGACTGATGTGATTTAGGGTGTATTCTTGCCTCATAGCCAGTGTTTGAGTGAGTGAATCCATTGCAGCCATAACCAGGATAAAGTGGTTACCAAAGATGAATGAAGGAGTGGAAAACAAAACAAACAAAAAAAAAAAACCCTGTTTCACTTAAGCTGAAGATTTTAGCTAAGCAGGTTTTTTGACGTTAGAGAACTGATCCTTGCAGTATTTATAGATAACTCGAAACATGTTAACATGAAATAAGAAGTTTGTGGCCAGTAGATAATGATAAGTGGGGGTATGGTTTTGGACTAGTAGATCAGAATAATGCAGCATGAGCATGAACATGAAGATAACTTGCTGGAGATCATTTTGGGCCAGCTCATGAGTGGTTAGATGGGGTCAATGATTGTTTTTGATCAGATTGTCTTTGCCAGATTGTTTTAGGCCAATCGATGAAGAATGAATGGTGATTAGAGCAAATAGTTCTTTGTATAATAATTCAAGTCCAGCATGAACTCAAGGTTCTAGGCAGGTAGAGAAAATGGATTGGGCTTGTTTATTAGTAAGACAGTTTTGGTATCATGCGTGATGCAAGATAGTTTCGGGACAGTAGATAATGCAGATTATTTTGGGTTGGTAGAGAATAGGATGTGTTTTGTTGGTTTTGGGAGAGTAAGTCAGTAGTTAAGGAATGTGTTTGATTAGTATTACAGAGTGGGTGGAAGGTGTTGGGACACAAAGCAATGGAAGTGGATGGGTGGTTTTGGTCATGTAGATGAAGAAACAAAGGGTGGGGATGGTTTCAGGAAAGTATGTAATGCGGGTTAGGGAATGCAGACTTGGTCTGGTAGCTATTGTGCTGTGACCGTATACTTTTGGGAGAGTAGATAATCTGTATCGAGTGAGAAAGTTTTAGGATAATAGAAGATGAGTTGAGAAGTGGGGAGTAATTTGATAATGGTAAAAGTGGCAGATTGGGAAGATGGTTTTGAATCGTTGCTTCAGCTGTCTCTGTGGCCGGAGAGTAGGAATCGCAGATTCGGCACGTTCTACTTGTCTTTCCTATGTTGACGTCGCAACTAGCCAAAATCAGCATGCAGCCAAACCACACACACTAATGTAGCGCAGATGTTTCGGCTTCTCCCGAGGCTGGGAAGAGTTGTATAATTGTAAAATAACCCTGCTACGTCTCAGTGTTCCAGACAGAACAGTAAACAGTAAACGATTAGCATGAGAACTAGTGAGAGAGAGCAGTAGTTGGGGGTCTGTTCTCTGGAAATTTGCATATTGAATTCATATTGTATTGAATGTAGCACAAACTGAAATCAGCTTGAAAATGGATGCATCGCGCAATAATTATATATACAAATTCAAGTAATGGTCTGTTTTTCAAGAAACTGTATAGGTGTGTAAGAAGAAAACAAGTGAGAGAGAGAGAAAGAGCGAGAGCTAACCTATTGTTTAGCTCTCGTTTCTGGTCTCTTGATACAGTTTCACTTGACTGATAATTGCTTGTGGCAGATTTTCCATAGTGATCCACAAACTCTGTGCTATTATAGACTCTGTGAAAAGCTGGTGAAATTATGGCATGCTTGCTAGAATATTCTGGGTTGGAATCTCGTGGGTCACCGTTGGCCGCAGTGACCATCCCTCTCATTAGGAAAAATGAAAGTTTTCAAATGTGTAGTGATTACTTTTGTTCAGGTTAAAACACATTTTTCTTAAGCTAGCTGGCTTCACACAAGTATATGTAGTTTTGAGCGTCTCGTAATTCATCAATGAAATGGGGCTCAGCAGCTTTAATGTAGACTTTGGTATCATCATTATACCTTTTGCTTTCAAAAACATTTCCTTTTAGGATGCTTTCATATTTATTAGTCTGTTTCCCAGGTGAAAATCAGAGCAAAATTGTTGCTTTTGATTTATTTGCTATTTGGTTTGATTTGGTTTCACACTGCACTCAGACTGCACATTAACAAACCAAAAAAAAATCCAAGATGGCGAGGGTGGTGTAGGGCGGAAAATGCACTCGTAAATCTCCTTTAATCACTGGTCATAAATGCAGTGGCACAAAAAGTTAAACTATCCTTTGGCAAATGTGCAGAGATTGGAGCATGGAGCCGGCGCTAAATAAATGATTAGATAATTATAGAACTATTAATCTTTTTGTGTATTGCATCTAGTCTTTATTTAGTTTTCTTTTGTTCAGCTGTCCAGATATCTGGAGCACATTTGAGTTTCTGCAGCTCTACAGCTCTGTCCTTTGGCTCAGTTTCTCCTCATAGCTCAGTTTAGCAGCATCTACAAAACAATGCTGCAACCGAAAATACCCGGCAAAATACAGCTCCCGCAGTGTGTTTGATTCAGAGCCAAATCTCTTTCTCACTGAAATCAAACCATGCTAGAGTTCACTTGAAATTAGACACAGACCACCTCGCTCAGATTCTCTTAGACTGCACCTGAATGTGATGTGCTGCTGTGGTCTCACTCATCTAAACAAAAGCGTACCAAGGGGGAAATGCAGATTTGATTCAGACACAGTAAAAACTCTGTACATGTGAAAGCTCCCTTAGAAACCCCAAACGTTCAGTCTCACTTTGAGAGTCTGTTCGAGCTAGAAACATGTTTCTAATTCCTGTGTAAGCATGAAGGGAGATGATGTCTCTGGTGGCTCAGAACGTTTCTTCTGTTCACCAGCTGTTGGTTTTTGTCTCTGTATTTGAAGGGTGTAATGTGCCTCTTATCTCATGCTTCAGCTGGAAAGCAAACAAAGTGATAAAGATACCACTTCACTATCCTGAAGTAATCGTGATAAATGTCAAGAAATGTAGATTAGGGGTGTCCAATCTTATCCACAAAGGGCCGGTGTGGGTGCAGGTTTTCACTCCAGTCAAGCAGGAGCCTCACGTGATTCCACCTGTTTAATCAGTTGACCATGGCTTTCATTGGAATCAGCTGTGGCTTCTGCTTGGTTGGAATGAAAACCTGTGTGTGTGTGTGTGTGTGTGTGTGTGTGTGTGTGTGTGTGTGTGTGTGTGTGAGACTACACTTGTCCTGTAGTGACTTGGCTGTTTTTGTGGCTCTTTTAACAGGTGTGTACTTTGCGAATGTTCCCAACCCACTAAAGTAAATATTGTTAACTATTTCTTCATCTACAGCAGAAACTTTCAGCAGGTTTCATGACGAATGTATCAAAGAATTTTTTTTTTTTTAATAGTTGACTTAACTTTTTTTTTTTTCTCTAGATGCATAGATATGAATATTACACCCAAGACCAAATGGTGTACCGTGCCATTGTGTAAGATAATCTCTGGGCGCTGGATGTTGTGTGGAATGTTTGTGTGTATAGTTGTTCAGATGGCTCTAGAAAGAACCCACCTGAGCAGCAGTGATTAATGCTCCTCTCCATTCAGCAAACTTTATTTAGGTGGGGCTGAAGAATGTGATGTCATTTAGCCAGGAATGTTGCACTTTCTGTCACGTGTTCTCTCTCTGTAAGCTGGTCTTGGGTGCGACACACTTCAGTGACACAGTGTATGAAGTATGTACACAGGATGTGGATGCCATTTAGACAGTATAATATTAAAATGCCTAAGCCTTGAGTAAGAGCTGGTAGTGATGAGAGTTAATGCAGTGTTATCTCAGTATGACTAACTCCAACATATTGCTTCTGTTTATGAGTTCCTCTGTGTTATTGTTTATATGGCATTTAATATCAAAATCATATTTAGGCATCCACCAATCTGATCTTTGGACCAATATTGGTGTAACACGCTGGATCATCATCAGATCAGCTTTGATATATATTTTCAATCACAAAGATCCTGCATGTGAACAACAGACACATGTCCATCATACCTGCGCTGTTTCGACAAGTTTTTAGATTTGTATTAAAAATGTGAACATGGTTAGGTGTATCTATAATTGTATTAATTAATTAATTAATTAATTAAGAGTCTTAGTGCACCTGTTTTGATTCAGCTTTTTATAATCTCTCTCTCAGGGCTGTAACCCGCTGGCTCAGACCGGCCGCAGTAAGCTTCAAAACCAGAGAGCGCAGCTCAATCAGCAGATCATCAAACAGATGAGAATGAGAGCGGGGGCTGAGAATCTCCTCAGGTATGTGACACATGCAAACACACACGTGCACAAAGACAGTGGCTCTCACATACTTGCATGTACACCTGCTAACCCACACACATACACACACATACATACACATATACAGTTAATCTCAGTATAACTAACTACAAGATATTGATTCTGTTTACACGAATCCCTTGGTGTAATTATTTGTACAGCATTTAATGAATTAGAAGGAATGTTCTTGACTTATTATTGTATTAGTCAAAAATATTGGTGTGAAACGCTGGATCAGCATCATACATCTATATGCATACATATAAGCCTTTGCACCTAATTAATTTATTTTATTTATTTATTTTTTTTTGGAGAAAGAGATGTAAAAGTGTCATTGTTCTGTAGGAAACTTCCTTTGTTTGTTTGTTTACATTGAGCAGTTTAAATCCTGTCAATCATGCCTCTTAATCCTCTCTTAATGCTGCCATTGTCTCACCTCCATCCTGTGCATGTTTTTATAAAATACGTATGATATGTGAAAGAGTGAGTGCTGAAACCTGCGGGTAATCTCATGTCTCCATCTAGAACACTGGCATATATGCTGATCTCGTGTCTGACAGCAAGTATTGTAATGACACACCTTGAGAGAATGCTGTGTGAGCGTGTGCGAGTGTGTGCTTCTTTCAGCGCCCATACACACCTTGAGAGAATGCTGTGTGAGCGTGTGCGAGTGTGTGCTCCTTTCAGCGCCCATACCTTCGGAAAGTACAAACATAGGAGTATGTTGGATCATCTGGGTTTGTAGTCTTTGGCCTCTTGGAGTTAAACAAAGTGAAATGTGGATAACTGTGACTGTATGTGTTTATTCTAGCATTTATATTATCCTCAGGACTAGATATATTTCATCTCGTCTTACATTTGTGTTTCATAGTTGTTAATATAAGTTGACTTTTCTCGGATTAGATTATATTTGGGTGTTTCTTTAAAATAGGGTGCGCTGGGATTTACATTTCCTATGATTCATCCTTACTAGAATCCCAGTTTATTTCCTGATTTACTATAACATAATTGCACGCTTTATCTGTTTTTATGACTGGGAGGCCAAAATCAATTTCCTGTCTTGATAAAACTCGACAAGGCTGTGATGATAATGAACCTGGAAAACACAATCTTGTCATAAGGAGTTTTTGCTGTGACTATTTTCTTTGGTGTTGTAAGACCCCACTGAGTATAAGTGATACTACCTAGTATGAAATGTGTTATTATGAAATGTGTTATACAATTTGATTTTCCAGGGCAGTAACAGAACGGCTCCTGGGGAAACAACAGAAATAAACAATAGGGAGACACCCATCATCAGAGTAGATCATATCAGCTCACGTCTGGTTCAGCCCTTTTTAAAATATGACGTGAATGATGTAATAGAGAAGATGAGAGGAAGTCAGTATTTTCATTTCAATATTGAATCAAGACAGAAATGAGTTCTGTGGTTTTCTCCCTCTGATCCTTGCTGACTTATTAAATTTCCACGTATGGTCTGAAGCCTGCAGCTTTGGACCATACTCTGTTGTGCTGATCCAGAATCAGGTTTTTCGTAGCCTAACCTTAGTGTCTGAAATGGCAAGACTGCATGCAGGTCGGTGAGTGATCACAGTGCCCAAGGCTATAGAGTTTCATTAGTGGCCTGGAAACCCCACGTACCCAGATGACTGCAATAAACTTAGTTTCCTGTTGTGTCTGTCTGTGTGTGAGAGAGAGAGAGAGAGAGAGAGTGTGAGAGAGTGAGAGGCAAACACACACTCAAGCCTTGGACTTTATCAGTTGCTATAGCAATGTTTTATATGTTTTTGGTGTTCCACAGTAGTATCGCACACTTTCGCTGGGTCGGTCTTTCAGTTGAAGAATGTGATTGGTTCCTCTGATGTCCTTGTGGCTTCCAGTTTCCCATGATTCTCTTCTCTTCTCACCATGCAGCCTGAAATGCCCCCAAAAGGACAACAAACATTTAAAGTCCTAAATATCCAGTCTACACTTTTTAGTCTGAATTTGTGGATGTGGTATTGGACTGTTCTCACTTGAACCGTTGGCCATTTAACAAAAAAAAAAGAGTAAAAAAAACAACTGTGATGGTATTAATAGCACACTATATCTGACTGTGCCAGTGTAAATCCACTGTTCACACTAAAAGTATGCAAAATAAGCCATTAGAGACCTAGCCATTGAGCCTCAGTGTAGCAGAGAAAGAGATTTGCATTTCCTGTTACAGGGCTGTAATCGTGCAAGGTGTACAAAAGCATAAAAGCAGGTTGTCGTTCCCCCCCATCTAGAATAACTGACTTAACTTTTCCTTAAGTGGGCTGTCCTTCATGTGTTCGCAGGTGTGTAAACAGATTACCAAAGACGTGTCCAAGAATAAATCCTAGTGCTCACACAGGTGATGCAATATTTCACCTGTGCTGTTTTCCACATATATTACCACACACTGGGAAAACACACGGTCATGCTCAGTCTCATCAGCGCCATTATATTTCCTCTTATTCAAATAAAGCCAGATAGGCTTTAACAGCACAGCGGTGTGCATCAGAGACGGCCAGTAGCCCTGCTACTGATGGAAGCCTATTAGACCCAGCTGTCTTTTCACAATAATGCAGAGTGAATGTGCTGCAAAGAGCATGCATTTTACAGCTGTGAGAGGAAAAAAGTATGTATTATATAACAAACACAAATTATGTAGCGTTATTCATGGAATATGTGAAATAAACTCTTACATCTAGTAAAATGGTAAAACGTCCTAAATTGGCAATCACTTAAATTCACTGTTTTCTGTCGAACATGTAAAGTGGGGTTCAGAATTTTGAGACCACTAATGAAAATGCTTCTATTCTGAATGCCGCTATTAATCGTATAATTTCTTAGTATTTGGTATGTCCCCCCTTTTGCTTTAGTGACAGCCTGCATTTGAGCTGGCATGACTCCACAATTTTGCATAAAATGTGATGATCCATGTTAGAGCAATTCTATTCGAGTGTTTTCTAAACACATGCTTCAGTTGAAGGGATAATACTGACCTTTTGTACAACAGGGTTAACACGATCAGTATCATAAATTTGTTTACATTTAAATAGTGACTAGAAATAGTGCAGAATCTTGAATGTTCAAGATTGAGAAAACGTCGCCTGGACTTTTTCCTGTCTACAGCTGTCCGGGTTTGGCGAACCCGTGCCCACTGTAGCCTCAGATTCCTGTTCTTGGATTATTCCTGTTCTTCAGATTACTGTTCTTTAACGGTAGTGAAACCTGGTGTGGCAGTCTGCTGTTGGAGCCCATTGACTTCAAAGTCCATTCCATGTTGTGCATTCAGAGATGCTTTTCTGCACACCATGGTTGTAAAGAGTGGTTATTCGAGTTACTGTAGCTCAAATCAGTCTAGCTACTTTCCTCTGACTTCATTCATCAGCAAGGCACTTTCGCCTGCAGATCTGCAGCTCAGTGGATGTTTTTTGCTTTTTGCACCATTCTCTGTAATCTCTAGATAGTGTTGTGTATGTACATCCCATGAGGTCAGCAGTTTCTGAAACACCAACAAACCTGCTGTAGTCAAAGTCACTGAGATCACATTTTTTTATGTAACCACTTTTTAAGAAGCTCTTGACCTTTATATGTATGATTTATGCCCAGGTGCTCTGAAGCTGCTTGGGCAGCTTGTGGTGGCCCAGGTCCTTACTCAGATTGGTTGTTGTTGGCAAAGGTGTTTTTTCCTTTAATTCGTCACCTTTCTATATATAGCATCACCGATAAGCCAAAGATTAACAACCTTTTTAAAGCTACTGATCACTCCTGTCTAGTGGTTAGAAAGTTTAGCCCATTCCACTGTGCAGAACTGTTCCAGTTCATATCTGTTCTTGGGATGTTTGTTTTAATGACTCTATAGCGTTTTATTGGAGATTGAGGCCAGAGCTCTGACTCTGACTGTCATTCTAAAATACAAAATGTCCACGGTTTGTCACTCTGATTTAAAACCCAAAAGAGGTTGAGTTATACAACACCATGGAGAGATTATATAGATAGATTTTTTTAATAGATATAGTATGCACTGATCCCTGAAAGTAAAGCAGTCTCATAATAGTATTGTTTTACATGCATGCATATGAATTTCTTCTCCTTGTAAACAGTCCTGAGATTGGACATTAGAAATCCTTTTCCAGTCTTATGAAGCTTTACAAGGTTTATGTTGAGGCCCTCTGAAGCCTCTTTTGATCATGTTATATTACTCTTGAAGAAAATTATTTTAAATTACAGGCTACCAGTTATATGGGTTTTTTTCTGAGAGAGAAAGTTAGGCGCACTAATGAACTAACTATAAAAACCTGACTCCAGTTACTCTTTTTTTTTTTGAGGTCATTATCCTAGACGTTCACATACGTTTTCTATCAGCGACCTTGACTATGTAAACCCTTTGCTAAGTAACAGTCTGGTTCTAAGAAAAAGTTGTGTGTCTTTGATAAGCCTGACTTTATTATTAATATACACTAAATCAGAGCCTCTCGATGTAAGCAGCTTGTACAGAAACCCAGAACGCACAAACTGTAACTTAATATTAATCCTAACACAATCTGGCCTCAGGATAACATCTAGAGTACCATTCTCTTCATAACAAGGAGGAAACGGCATGCCATTCATTTCGTCAGATAAGCATCCCTAATGAATCTCTTTTGAGGTTATTGTTGCTGTGAGGATGGGCCTCAGGATAACAGAAGGCAACCCCTTAGAGGCCCCAGTGTCAAGGATGCACTATTCTAACCGTGTGGGTACAGCCTGGGACATGTTTATATATACACCCACTTACACAGGGCCATAATGTACATCAAAGGAGAGAGTTCTGAATGGTTCATGGGAGATATGACACCTGGAGCAAGGCTTTAGTTCGGCACTTCACCTTTGACACTGCTTGTCGGTTAAAGCTGTAACAAGATATAATCCTCAGAGGTCACACTGACACAAGCCGAAGCTCAGTCAGTGCATACTGTAAACATAGTCATCCCTGTACCGAATGAAAAAATGTGGGATGTGTGAAGGAAATTCCACGCTCACACACACACACACACACACACACACACACACACACACACACAATTGCCAGCTGTGGAAGTAATAGAAATCAGAAGTGCTAGCTATGCTTTCTAAAAACTAAAAAAAAAAGAAAAGGGAACTGATTTTATATATATAAGAATGACTTTTCAAACTGTGAAATGTGCAAGCTTCACTAACTATCTGTTCACTGACTCGCTGTTTTCCAGAACCACCTCTAAAATTGCCTGATTTTTGTTTGAACCCAGTGAAAACCGAGTCTTTGTTTGGAGAAAGTGGAAAATATCGAACTGGAAGTTAAATTTCAAGAACGGCCTACAAAGACACTCGGGTGTTTTTGATCTATTTTTATCTGAGACTTTGTACTTCTCAAAGTTCACACAGGTATTCTGATCACCCAAGAGGCATTTAATTAAAAAAAAAAAAAAGAAAAAAGAGAAAAAAGGGGTTTTGTGAAGACTTTTCAAATGGTGAAATGTGAGCTTGCTGTATAAATAATGATAACTGATCACAATGGCTCTTTCTTTCTTCCTTTCTTTCTGAATGCATGTGCTTGTAGTCGTATGTCTTTGGTATGTCCGCATTCTTTCTGTGGCCTTTGTGTCCGCCGCGAGTAGAACAGGTTCTGCTGATCTCCTGTTTTGTGTTCTTTCCCACTTTGCACAGCCAAAACACTGCGTTAGTCTCAATACGCTTGGTTTTAATGTAAAGGATAGTAACTGTCTATTAGATTATTATATATACTCTTATTTAGAACATAGCACACCTTAGTCTGTTTGAAATACTTTCATTCTGCCATTAAAAACGAATTCAGGAGTTATACATGAGCTCAGCCAGTGATGACAGGAAATGAGCTCCAGAACTCCAAATGAGGACCAGTCCTGTCTGAGATTAGATGATAATGTGATATCTGGAAACCTTTAAGCACAGAATGTGTGTGCTGTACTAGTTAGCTAACTTTGACTAATGTTTGTGATGAACAAAATAGCTTTCATTGGTATGATGTTTTCGGATAGATTTGGCTAGGTAAAGAATAATAAAAGTAATGACAGGATGTGCTGTTCTAGGAAAATAAACAGTTGTAAAGTTGATTGTTCAGAATGGGCTGGTATTAGAAACTAGTTTTATTCCTTTTATGCCACAGCAATTAGCAAACAACTACAATTATTTTCTTCTTTATTTGAAATAATTTTATTTCTTAAAGACTGACACATTTAGTTTTTTTGGAGTGGCTGGCATAGACATCCCTGTTAGATGCTTTATAGAAATAATAACTTTATTTAAAATTTTATTTTATTTTTTTAAATAAAGCACAATAATAAAACACTTGATTTGTCTTGTAGCCAGCAGTACTTTCAGAGCTGCTGTGATAGAAAATTAATCAATCTTCTGGCCAATCAGGTTTGATTAATAAATTTCTGGAATAAGATGCCAATTGAGACTCGGCTTGTTTCTACATTTGACCATTGCAAGCCTTTTTACTAGCAGTTCATTAGGAGCTAACGAGTAGTTCGAAGGTCAGAATGACATGGAGGCGTTTCCAAATACGTCGTGATTCAGAATAGTAATGTATGTAAAGATGTCGAGATTTTGCCAGACCAGTTTTAGTCATTTAATTGGCATTAAAAGTAAAACATATTAACGGTTAATTATTCTACATTATTTTCTAGATTTAGATTTTCTAGATTTATTCTACATTATTTTGGTGGTTTAAAAATACCATAGTGTACTTTAACTGAATGGCTACTTTTTTGTTAAATGTAGCTATAAAATAGATTCTCAACAAAGAGAAATGGCTTATCTAAAACAAACAGGCCACGTCAGGCTGAATTTTAAGGTGGGGGTTGAGAGAAAGATGAATCCAGTTATTGTCTTGTTTACATAGAAACGATGGGACATCCGCCAAGATAAAAGGCTGACTCACCGGCTTTTTCTGCGCAGCTCTTGTGCTGATGGCTGGTGGAGATCATTTGTGGGCTTTTGAGTGGACCATAGTACTTGCTGTGTAGTGCACCTGCCTTGTCGGCCATTTTTCAAATCCTGCCTCTCGGTTGCAGAGGAAGATATCCAGTAGCCATTCTTTGTTTCATTCCCTTGAATGTCTGTTTTTTAAAATGATATTGCAGTGAACGTAATGTTTATAAGATATCTTTATTACCCTCCTTTAGCCTCTGGTAAAACCAATGGGTCAACCATTTTATATAGAAAGTTAAACAAATGGACTTATTGATCATTTCTTAAACATCTAAATGCCCCTAATATACAGCAAATGAAGAAATGACAGGCAAGAATTTATTATTTGTACTTAAAGTGTAGAAATGCTTTGCTAAGTCTGAGCTTTGGGTTGGTTATTGGTACTTATGACAAGTGTGTGTTGAAAGTTGCTATGCTGCACATTTGAACTTGTTAAAAGTTTGACAGGTTGACACAAGTGTATAGTTGTCTGCCATGTCAAAGGTGAAAAGCTGTTCAACCTACATGCTTAAAGAGAGGTGCAAACATCTATTGTTTAGCCATAGAATTAGCTGTTTTTGACCCTTTGCTCTTGAGATTTTCAGCTAAAGCAGCAATCAGGTGAAGCACAAATAAAACTCACTCAGCAGAAAAGCCGGTTCCCTGAAGGGGAATATACGCGGGATATGAAAGACACACATTTGTTTCCGGTAGCGGCTACTTTTCTCTTTGCACCATCTTCTTTTTTTTTTTATCTAGGTGAACATTGACCTGGGAAATACAGTAGCCTCAGGCTTGTGGCCAGTAGATGGTTTAAAAAACTGGATGAGCTGCTTATTGTTAAGTAGCACTCACACCAGACTTTTTTGTGTTTGTGTGTGTGTTGCTGTGGACATGCAGGTTCTTGTCACAACTGATGACACGCAGGAGCTGTTCCCAGGACTTTGTCACATATACATTACAGTACAGTGAAATTATTTTCTTTGCATATCCCAGCTTGTTAGGAAGCTGAGGTCAAAGCACAAGTTCAGCCGTGATGCAGTGGCCCTGGAGCAAATTGGCTTAAGGCCCCAACAGTGGCATCTTGTCATTGCTGGGGTTTGAACCCCTGATCGGTAACGCAGAGCTTTAACCACTAAGCCACCACTGCCCACTGAAAGAAGTACAGCTTTACAACTGAGCAGATGAGCACGGCTACCACTGTCCTGTCTGATGCCAGCACAAAAAAGTGGCCATGAGTAAAGCTCTCGTCAGGAATCTAGTTGCTCGAAGCTAGCTCTTGTTTTTAAAATAATGATAGAGAAATCTTAAAGGCAAAAACTTCTAATTTTCTCTCTTTCACTGTCTCTCTCTCTCTCTCTCTCTCTCTCTCTCTCTCTCTCTCAGGGCCACAGCCAATAATAAAGTACGAGATATGGTTCTGCTGGAGTTGAGTTACGTGAACTCCAACTTGCAGCTTCTTATGGAGCAGCTGGAAGGTCTGAACAGTTCAGTAGAAGTTTACCAGAATGTGCAGTAAGTACACACACACACACACACACACACACACACACACACACACACGTTGATAGTCTTACGATCCTTGCAAGTGCCTTCCATTGACATAATTATTAATGCAGCTAATACTAGCACTGTCTAATAATAGTGATTAAACTGTAATAAAACACAAAAGCCTGGTGTTCAAAACTGTCCCACTAGCAGTGGGATTGCAGAAAACAAGAGTTTGTATTGTATTGGGGAAAAAGTTTTTAGAGTAACATTGTTGCTGTTTATTTGTTTGTTTTGTCATGGTTTAGTGAGTTATTCATCACAGGTCAGGTTTTCATATTTTTGATAAGTGTTTATTAACTGATTTGTAGATCACGAAATGTAGATCAACAAATCCTAGATTAGCTCTAAACGAAGTAGTGCTCTTATTCAAAACACTATTCCAGAGCTTAAGAGCTAGCTAAAAACTAGAAGAAAAATTTCCACTAGTTGAGTTGGGAGTGGTGTTTGGGATTTACAGTAGGCATCAGCTGAGTGAAGTGGTGTGTTTGCTGAAAAGAGAGAGAACCATGATGAGTCAGCAGTAATACAGGACAGAGGAGGACTGCTCTCTTACCAGGACATTCTGTACCTCTTACTCCCCACCTCCAATCCTTTTTATTGTAATTACGTATGATAAACCTGGCTGGAGTTTAAGGAAAATGCTAGATGAGGCTTAATAAGCACACACAAACACACACTTGCTCTCGAAAGATTATAATCAAGGAGCCTCCCCTGCTCAATGCTTGCTGAACTGGTTCAGATGCTGCCAAACATGTCTTTTTAAGCCTGTTAGACAGGTAGACATAAACACACCTATTTAAAAAAAAAAAGGATGAAGAAAGGTGTTTATGAAAAATGAGAGACAAGTTAGTTATCTTGTCTCAAATCAGCTATATACAGGAACCTCACAAATACCAAGAAATACCTTTTGCCTCAGGAACAATGCTGCACTTGTTGCTGTTTTTTTTTAGCATGCAGAAGATAGTTTCACAGAAACTTTGGCACAAAATTTTAGTGGCACACGAAGGAGAAATTTATTGCCTGGTTTGATTTTCGATGAGGTCTGGGTTACTACGTTACTACGAGGTCTGGGTTACTACGTTAAAGTGCATTATGGTATATTCGTAGTGTCATGTTTGGTTGGGTGAGAAAGCTGTCCTCTGGTCCATGTGAAAATGGTGATCCACCTGTCACTAACAGTGACTTTGGGTGTGGTTTACAGTGTGTAAACACAGATCAAGTTTTACGCCGTTGGGAAAAGCCATGCTGTGATATGAGTTAATGCAGTTTATTCAGTATAAAGTGAATGAAGAAATCAGAAGTGAGTGTCTGCAGCTCAGAAACGCTGAATTGTCCATGTACTGCAGTACTTTTAGGGAACACAATATATCCTCCAAGAGTGAAGCGTTTCAAAGATCACTGCTAAATAGCTAGAGCGAGTATCACAGTGAATACTCTCTTTAACCCTTAAGATGATATTGGCTTTATGATGCTTTTTGGGAAACTGGACACTGATAGCCAGTGTTGTGTTGTGCGGAAACAATGAGAAGTAAAGCAAATGGCTTGTAAGATTGTGTGAGCATGCATCCATTTTTCCAGCATGCGCTATATGACCAAAAGGATCTGGACATCCAAACATGACCCCCACATGTGGTTCTTCCTCAAACTGCTACCACTAAGTTAGAAGCACACAATTATCTAGAATGTCTTTATATGCTGTAAAATAAAATTTTCCCTTCACTGAACCTGCGGGGCCCAAACCTGTTCCAGAATGACCATACCCCTGTGCACAAAGTCAGGTCCATAAAGACATGGCTTGCCCTTGCCTACTTGACCTTGTGGCTGAGGTGGGGTCCGGAGGAGCTGGCTGTAGTGATTACGAGAACACCGACTTACTCATGTGATCCCCACAGCCACACTCCAAGATCTACTAGAAAGCCTTCCCAGAACATGGAGGCTGTTTATAACAGCAAAGGGTGCGACCAACTCCGTATTAATGCCCATGGTTTTGGTATGGGATGTTCAACAATCACATATTGGTGTGACGATCAGGTGGCCGTGTACATTCCTGGGCAAAAGAAAATTGGCCAAGCCCAAAAAGCCCAAAGTTTTTAATGGTCTTAACAATAAATCATTGGTCAGGAACTTAGCAAGAATTAAACAATTAGATAAAGGAACTTGGTATGGGATAACCAAATAATGACCAATCTTTAAAAAAAAAAAAAAACATCCCAGAAGATATTTTTGGAAACTTTTTACACCTAGACATGTATTAGTTAGAATTTTACATCATACTTTTAAGATTTTAATCATTATCATGATTTTACCCTTGTGTACAAGAAGACTGTCTAGCTTTTCCCGGTAAAGTTCACTGCAGCAGAAGTAAACGAGCAAATGCTTTGCTTCATTCTCGCTAATTCTTTGACCAGAGATTTTAGTATTTGCCATTTGGCCTTGGCTCTATATGTAACACTTGCTTTGTGTTAAACATTCTTTAAACTGTATCTATTTGTAGATTTGTTGTTGTTGTTGTTGTTGTTGTTGTTGTTCTCTCTCATAAGAATAACCTCACATTCTGCAAGCTTAGAGAGAGAGAAGAGAGAGAGAGAAAAGAGAGAGTCTGTGCTCAAGTGGTCCCTTTCTAGTAGAGATTCCTCGTCTCCAATAACAACTGAAAAACAAAAAGAGTAATTAGTGGTCAGATGGCAATGAGCTTAGACCTGTGTGTGTGTGTGTGTGTGTGTGTGTGTGTGTGTGTGTGTGTGTGAGAGAGAGAGAGAGAGAGAGAGTCCTTGAGAGGCCTGCTTTATTGCCTCTGAAAGAGAGATTTCTCCCAAATCTCAGGCATCTGCAAAAGGCCATTAATTCAGGATAAAGCCTTCTTAAAGAGGGCCTGCTGTCTTCTGTAGTGCACTGTGCATGTAAGCGTGCTTACTAGAATAGTCTCAGACTGTGTGCATCTAAAATAAAGCAACCAGACAACACACTATCACCTGCAGTCAATGTGTATCTAATCCTGAAGATAAGATTAAATAAATAGAGCAGTAGATAAGAGTACAGGGTCTAAAACGCATGTGTCTCTCACAGCTGAGAGTGTATTTTTGTCAGGCCCTTTAGTGTAAACAGCTGTGGCGGACAAATCAATAACGCAACACTATATACAGGTCAGGAAATGGTGCTTTTGTGTGTATTGTAGGGAGGTTTTTTCTGTAAAAAAGTATATTGTAGGTAAAATGTTTTTAATGACTGTTATACCCTTTGATTGGAAGCAGTTGATTTTAAAAATCTGTTTAATTTCTTTTCCTCCTTTTCAGTGGTAATAATTGACTTTTGTCATGAAAGTATTCTCAAATTGTCCTTAAGTATTGTGATGTATTTTTGGTTTAGTATTGTGATGTATTTTTTGTTTATCTCCTGACCCTGTATGTCGCTAAGCTCGCTAATGTCACCTTTTGTTTGTGTCACAAAAAAAAAAAAAAAGGCCAAAGATTTTGATCACAATTAAAATTGGATGAATTTATTGTATTTATTTATCTTATTACAAAAGATAGCTTATATCGTCCAGCTTGGAGATGTCAAGCTCAGTCACCCGTTAGAAGTTGGAACAGTACACAGAAATAGGTAGTGGATCACAGATCATCCTTAGTCATGTAGTTTTCTAAGCTAACATTTAACCGCTCTGTGGTTTTCCCTGTCAGGAATGAATTTCTGTCGTTCGGACCAGGCAAGAAGGTGGTCTATGTTTGAGTTATGACTGAATTTGAGAATCTGTAACTTGCCTGTCATTTTGCTGCTCTTGTATATATATATTTTTTAACTTTTTTCTTTTCTTTTCTTTTTTTTTTATTACAGAGCTTCAGCCATAATCCCTCTCATTCCTTTGGGCCTGAAGGAAACAAAAGACGTGGACTTTTCTGTACCTTTCAAGGTTTGGTTGTGTGTTTTGATTTTATTTTATTTTATTTTTTGGCAACACTTTGTAAGATAAACAGATGTGTTCTTAGGAAACATGGCATGAATTACGATGGTAAAGTCTTAATTTGTTGCGTAGAAAGTGTGCAGTGTGCACTATGTGTAAACTGGGATTTCGTCTTTTCTAATAATGAGTTTGGGCTAGTTTGTAACCCATCATTTCTACAATAATGACACAGTGTTGTGATTATGCCGACTCTGGCTTTGCGCTCAGCCACTGTGTATTTAGAGTGATGGATGATGCGTGTGTGGGTGGGACTGTATCTGACATTTCTTGGGAATGCCTTCTAACATCTGATGGTTTCAACAAGATTTTTGTGTATTTTGGCAGGATTTCATCCTTGAGCATTACAGTGAGGATAGTACACGCTTTCAGGGTGAAATCGATGATCTGATGGACCTCCGAAAGGTATTAAGTGACAATAACACTTCACCTCTAAGCATCAAGCACAAAGTCTTCCGTCCTTAGACTTTCCAGCTGTCGCAAGATATGACACTGTGGTATAAGAGGAATAAAACCTTTCAGGACTTGCTGTTATAGGAAAATGATTAACTTCAGGTTTGATTATTTTCCTATAACAGCACACCCGGTCATGTTTTATTCTTTACAAATAACCCACGTTGCCGAATAATACATGAACATCTGTAAAATTGTTTGCACATCTGATGTGTGTTTTGAGCAGGCATGCCGCACTCCGAGCCGTAATGCTGCAGGGGTCGAACTCCTCGCCAGCTACTTCAGCCAGCTGTCACTCCTGGAGAGTCGCTTCTTCTCCCCCAACCGCCAGATGGGCATTTTCTTCACATGGTGTGTTCCAAGTCCAACTGTATAAAGTTACAATAAGTAGCATTTCCATTTGTCATTAGTACAGTTTGTTCATTTGTAGTGTTTGCTGGTCACATGACTTGTATTCACTTTTGAAATGACACTCGATGTTCAGGGTCAGGCTGACTGATGAGTGAGTAAGTAGGAAACATTACATGAAGTCCTTGACTTTCTTGGCAATATTTATGGTGCTAAGCATTATCAACAGTTCATCCAGTTCTGTAGTTGCATTTAGCTGCAGCCTGTACTTGTAGCTGTACCTTTATTATAATGATACTTCCTTTTAAAAGTATGTGTCATCCTCTGTCATCGCTTAACATGCCAGTGTAAAAAAGCACAACAGGTCTGATGAGTTCTTGGAAATATTTACTGATGCAATGAAAACCCAGAGAAGGAAATAAGTTTTGTGTGAAATCTGGCTTGTGCAGGTACGACTCTTTTACTGGCATTCCAGTGTGCCAACAGAATATATCCCTGGAAAAGGCCAGCGTCCTGTTCAACATGGCTGCCCTTTACACGCAGATTGGCACACGCAGTGACAGACACACACAGTCCGGCCTAGAGGACGCCATCACCGCTTTGCAAAGATCAGCCGGTTAGTCCTGACAGCCCGAATCATTATCTGTTGAAAATTATACATTTAGCTTGTATTTAAGACAGGCAGTGTTTCTATAGTTCCATCTGCCTTTGCTGATATTTAGGAATATTTGACTATAGTGTATTATGTTGTCAGTTTTTTAATTCTCAGTTTTTTTTGGGGGGAAAAATAGGTCATTTCAGTTCACTTAAGTTGCGATTGCTTGAACTGCCGCTTGATTGCTTGAACTGCAGCTATAGTTTTTCAAGTGTAAATCTCACAGAGCTGCCACAGGGTACTTTAAGTTACCAAGGCACCAGTTGCCAAGACACCACTACATAGAATCTCAGGTCTTAAATGAAAAAGAAACAGGAGAAAATGAAGAGAGAGATATGAGTCACACAGACCAAGCAAGGGAATTGGAGCTTCAGACAGTGGTGTGATTGTGAAAGCAGAATTTATTTATTTATTTTTTTTTAAATAAGAGGTTTAGGAATTTTTGGACTTGGTAAATTTAAAGCTCAGAAACACTTAAAAAAATTTTTTTTTTAAATCATTCCCCACATCCGACACCCACAGAGCTGTTCTTTTATATTCATTATAAGGAACTAAAGTAAACGTGTGGTGGTCTGGGAAAACCGGTCGGATGTCGCTGTGGCTAAGTTCTGGTAATCAGTCAAAAAAAAAAGACTGGGTTTTTGCCAACGTTGGGTTTTACTGTGCATAAGAAACCATATGTTTTTTTTTTTTTTCCCCTGAAAGAGTAGAAATATTTTATTCTTTTTAATCTTGCATAGGGCATAGGCTGTCTTCCTGCCAAGATTATCGACACATTCCTCCGTCAAGTTGTTTACGTCGTTATTTTTGGCAGTTAGACAGATTTCTACGGTTTTAGAACGATCGCAAGTGTGATTTCCTCACCCAGTGAACATCAGGTTGTTGGTTAGCTAAGTGCCAGTGTTAAACAGACAAAAGCTTCATTAATTAGTGTCTGACAAAATGTCTGTGCTGCAGTCAGAATATGAGAATTTTCTCATTTTAATCTTCTAAACTCTATAGTACAAAGTAGTATGAGCTGAACCCATTTTTTTTCTGGTGTCTTTTAAACACTAGTGCTAGAGGGAGGAATTCAGTTATTGATGGCTAGAAAACAAAGTTGGCTTGGTGTAACTTGTACAATAAACCGTGAATTACCTTTATCATAGTATCTGTAGTAAGATATAAGTGAGGGGGAACAAGAAAATCAGATCCGTGCCATAATGTTAATGATTCCTACGGGAAGAGCTGGATATTTATCTAGATAAAACACCTCATAGTTTTTCCTTAATTATACAGTAGATTTTAATGATGCTCTTCATACCACCAGCATGCTTATAATAGCATGTATGCTGAATGTCTAATCTTGACCTTATAGGTGTGCTCAATCACTTGAAGGAAACGTTTACACACACTCCCAGCTATGACATGAGCCCAGCCATGTTGAATATGCTGATAAAGATGATGTTGGCTCAGGCTCAGGAGTGCGTGTTTGAGAAGATCACTCTGCCTGGAATCCGCAATGAGTACTTCAGCCTGCTCAGGATGGCGCAGGAAGCTGCCAAGGTACTGCTTTGATACCACATGACTTCAGGCAAATCTAAACAAATCATACTTACCCATAGCTTGTACTGCAGGGTTAATTAAAAAGTTGTAGTCCACATCGCTGATATATTTTGCAGATGACATTCGTTTGTCCACAGTTAACATTGCTAACATTATTGTACATTATTGTCCTGTTTTGTACAACTCGTTCATGTGTGTGTTTATTGCTTACATTTCGTGTTTGCAGGTAACAGATAAACTTCTTACATAATTTTAAACCTTTTGACAATTACGCATGTGTGTGTGTGTATATATATATTGTTTCATAGGTGGAAGAAGTGTATGAACAGGTGCACCAGTCCATGATCCAGTCCCCTGTTAAAGACAATGTGCCCTTCTTCTGGTCCACAATGGCGCAAGTGAAGGCCTATCATTATCGCGCACTCGCCCATTACTTCATTTCCACCTCCCTACTGGACCATGAGTGTAAGTCATTAAACCAATCATGCAGCCTCATTTTTAATACATTTGTACAATAGTCGAGAAGGAACCCAGATGCCAAGGGTAACGCTCAACATGATGCTACCACCATCATGCTTCACTGTGGTGTGTTCTCAGGGTGGAAGATCTCAAGAGGGTGAATGTATGTAAAGGATTATACATATTGTGTGTGCACACACACATACATACATACTTGCATACATTAATTAGAAAATATATAGATTTTTGCAAAATGCCCAAAATGTTTGTTATGGATTAATGATATATCCACATTTAAAATTATTATGTCCACATTTTAACATATGAGGCCCAAGGTTCTTAAGTTAACTCTTGGCATCTGCTGATTGGCTGAAAGCTCAGTGTAACCTTTAAAGAGACATTTTCAAGTTTTCAGCCCTTTCGGTTTCCACAAGGGAGCAGTGAATTGGGGTAACCAAGTTTAACAGAGTCACCTTACATTCAGAGGGATTTTAATGAGGCCAGGCTGGTGTACAGAACTGTTATTGAAGCCTGCTGAGCATGAGCCAGAAGTCAAAAGGAAAAGACAGAGAAAGAGAAAGAGAAAGGGAGGGGAGAGCAAAAGCGAGTGCACACATGGCTGTTAGCAAAACTTCTATTCTTTTTCAAACACACTGAGAGTTGCTTCTGGCTCGGGCCTATAAACTGTTCACACTGAGGGCAGAAATTTTTATCAGTTCTCTCTGAGTGCCAGGAATGGCAGCCTCCCCGCTCAGATCTGAAAAATCACAGATGCCTTAAGCGATGCGGCATTAACATTAAACAGATCTCCGACAGTGAATCTTTGTAGAGAAGCCTTTTACTGCAGGACTTGCTGGATCTGTTTGTGTATTAAAAAATTATAAAGCCAAAAAAAATTTCCTCCTTTCATCAGTTTATCAGCCAAGACGCATAGACTGAGCAAAGTTTGCTTCTTTAGGTAGTTTTGTATTGGAGCTTCTGTATTGAGGAAAGTTTAGTGTTATGCAAACTGCTTGTGTGTGCCTTGCCTATATAGTCTCTTTGTTTGTATTAGTGATCATGACACTTGTAGACCTTCTATAAGTACTCTTGGGTGTGTGTGTGTGTGTGTGCGTGTGCTGATATTACAAGACTGTAATGAGGGATAAATAGACGAATGAGAATGAAAGCAAATAACACTGAAAGATCAACTGATTGTATTTGCGAAAGTTAAAGCAACCTTGTAATGTGTGTGTGTGTGTGTGTGTGTGTGTGTGTGTGTGTGTGTGTGTGCGCGCAGTAACCCTTAATGATGATGAGGATAAGCAGGAGAAGGCTCTCTCTCAGTTGTATGACACAATGCCTGATGGACGCTCTCCCCTCGAGATCCTGCGCAAGAAACAGGAGCGGCGCCGCATCGGTGAGGCCCTTCACACTACTACTTTTCATTCAGCTGCTACGTGAAACATCTGTTTTCCCATGCGTTCTAATGCTCTATTCACTATTTAGAAATGGATGTACTGTTGAGCCTTCTACATCACTAAAATGGCATTATAAACTGTGATAAGAGAGAGAGAGAAACCCAAAGCCCCTTCACACCTCCCCATCTCGCTTTACCCCATAGGTAAGGCTCACCTGAAGCGTGCCATAATGAACCAGGAGGACGCATTGCGTAACCAGAGCCTGTGCCCTCACCTCCGCAAGCTGGACATCCTCAGTACCATTCTTGAAGCCAGCCACAAGCGCTCACTTGCGAAATTTGAGCAATACAACTCAGAAGATGAGTTCACTGATTACATGGAGGCACCAGACATCATCTGTGAGTTGGTCTAAAATTGAAGGGGGAAAAAAAACAGGACTAGCTGCCTCATCAGGTGGCAGATTTCATTTTGATTTTTCTTAACATTTAAAATATAACATTTAAGAATTACTGTTACCACTCTGGAAGATTGTTTTCTGTTTTATTCCTCTTATGTCACAGCAATTTGCCCAGAAAACATTTTTTAATAATTAAAGAATGGCACATCATGCATTTTATCCATTTATGGTTATTTAATGTTGTTGAATGTTTGCAAAAACAAGTTCCTGTTATCACTTGTGTTACAGCAGCTATAATCAGTTGCTCCTTCATTAGCCTTCCGTTTTCCTCCCTCTGAGTTTATAAGGAAAAACATTGTCGAGAAACTGGAAAGCTGAAGTTCTCCATCCTGAAGACTTTGTGCTCGGAATTATATAAATTTTACAAATTTTATACAAATTATATAAATTATACAAATTTTACTGTTATAGAAAATGAACACCTTCTGACAGTGCTGTGGTATAAAGTCCATTAAGCACATTAGTCACCTCGTGTTATAGAAGTCCTGAGACCACAAAGCACTTTCATTAAAGAGACCAAACTTATGATATTGATAATTCAGAAAATTACTTTAAATTCAACATGTATTGTAAAAGCAACAATATTTCATAATGTTTGTACAGAAAGGCGGCACATTTTTCCCATCTTCTAAGCAGATGATGATGATGCCAGTTTTGTTTATAACACAAACACAAGATAACGCTCTTTTCTTTTCTTTTTTCCCCCCCTGTGCAGGTAAAACTGAGCAGAAAGCAGAAATGGAAATTCCCGCCACCATTAAGGTGAAAGTCAAAGACTTATTCCACCGACTGGTATGTGGGCAACTAATTTTTCTACTAGTTTTTCCACATAATACTCAGGGTCTGTTCACCTCAGGGTCTGTTCACAGCATAGCAATGCTTTTTTAGGATTTGTATTGTTAGGAAAAAACATCAGTTTGACTTCTGCTTGTTCGGCTTGCATGCTGTATTGAATACACCCTTACAAAAGCTTCTCCACACTGTTCAATACTACAGCTATAGTGTGTTATACAAGTGTTCCTTATAAAAGCCTGCTTTTCTGGTCTTGTTTGTACAGTGTGAAGAAGCTTTAAACTGTTTACCAGCACTAACACGGGTAACAGTGGTGAAATACTGTTTGCACATCAGGATGTGTGTTGGACATTCACTCACACACACACACACACACACACACACACACACACACACACACACACACACACTCTGACACAATTTCCACTTTCATTTATGAATTATTCTGGAGTTCCTGGAGTTCCGAGTCAGATTTTTAGCTGTCACTTCAGTCTGATACTTTTTGTCACTAAGCATGACCGTGAACTTTTAAATATTTTCAATCCACTCAGTGTATCTTGCTCCCAAAAAATCTCATTGTATCACGGTTTTGTTTTAACAAAGGGCAGAAAAGTGTACAAAATATACCAGATGCACTGTAGGATGAGGGTAGAGCATCTTCAGAGGAGGAAATGAAACTTCAGAAGTTGAACTAATCTTTGTTGTGTTCTGCAAGTTACAGTCACATACAGGGCTTAGTATGGACTATAAGATGAGAGATGCCATGACATTTGTTTTATATTTGCGCCTGTGTGTGCGCCTCAGTTCAGCGATCTGAGAACTGGTTAAGACACTTCTTCAGCTTATAATACTTCAATTCATAAATATCATAAACTTGCTCATGTTGTGTTATTTTTCTTATTCTGAACAATAGGTCACAGAAGGAATAAAGAACTGATTAGCATGTGAACTGTAATACTGCTTATTTTAACTTGCGTATTTATGTTCTATTGTAGTGAAATTGGTCCATTTTTGTTTACAAGTGGACAATACTAAGAATTATTATTATTTTTTTTAATCTGCTTTGGTCATTTAAAGTGTCTTAAGATACATTTGAATTACAGCGAGGCTTCTGTTTACATTTTCCCTGAAAGGCACCTAAAAGAGGTATACATAGTTTTAGCCTGAAGGATGGGTTTAGTTAAGAAGATAAAGTCGTGCCATCGTTTTCTACACCTTTGCAGTGAGCCTCACAGGCAGCTGAGGACTTTTGTATATGGAATTTTAAACCAAACACTTAGTGTTAATGACTTAACTTTGGACTTTCTTTGTTAATTGGAAACATAAAGGTGATTTGTAGAGCCCATGACTTTTCACCAATCTCTTATTTCTACTTCACTACCACAACCGAGCTTGAGAAACATGCATTTTATGTGATTTTCTTAAATACTGTGTGTTTTTAATCATTTTAAAAAGCATCAGTTACACTGGGTGATGTACACTGGGTATTTAAAATATGTTGCAGTATATTGCTATAAAATCAAGCCTGGGTCAGTGCGACGTTCGTTGCTAAGCAGAGAAGATTTTGTTTCCCTATTGTTTAGCTGCCGACCTCAGGCTGTATTATGTTTGGCCCTTGAAGCTGTGTGTGTGTTACACTGTTGTCATACTGCATTTTGCGATGCAGTGTCATGCTCACTGTCATTTGTGCGTCGTGTGTTGCAGGGCCCCTTGTCGGTATTCTCAGCCAAACAGAGGTGGACGGCACCACGTACATTCAGGTTAAAGGCTGAGGACAGAGACATAGGTTTCACACTGAAGGGGGATGCACCTGTTCAGATCCAATCACTCGACCCGCTATGTCAGGCAGCTGTGAGTTACCCATCCACCCACCCATATAAACATTTTAACATTTAACATAGAAACATTTTTAATTTATTTGCTTAGCCATCTCCTGAGAAATGTCTGTCATTTCCTTTTCTCATTATATATTCCTGAAGTCCTATTTCACAGTGCTTTCCTATTCGTGTAAATTTAAGCTTTATTTAATGAAGGAGCTTTGACTCGCCATGTATCTGTCTTTCTCTTTCAGTCAGTCTTCCATCTCATTAGTAGTTTTGTAATGTGACCAGGCATTATGGGAAAGGAAAAACAGATTAGTTGGATTATCCACCACCGGTCTCTCACATGGGTTTTTTTTTTATAGTAGACTATCACGATTATTAGACCCTAGCCCTCTAAGCTCGCTCTCCCCTCCCCTTGCATATTCTCCTTTTCTTCCTTTTCTTTTCCTCATACGTAACACCTGGTTCTGTGTTCTCATTCTCGTAAATCTTTTGAGCTGTCTAGAGCAGCTGCATTTGTTCAGAAATAGCCTGTGTGCACACACTCTCCTCTTCTAGAGTACAGCACATACTCTACATGGTGTGTGTTTGTGAATCAGCCTGCACTGCTCTCGCTCCGATAAGCACTTTGTAAATACTGGCAGCGCAGGACAAAGCACCACTCTCTCACAACATGATTTACTCTACCTGCAACCTTTTGTCTTTCTCTTACTTGCCTTTTTCTCTTTTTCTTTCCTTTTTTTTTGGCTGTTATCGCTTCATCACCAGGCGGATGGCCTGAAAGAGGGCGATTACTTGGTTGCCGTTGGCGACACTGACTGTAAATGGATGGGCGTGAGTGAGGTCATGAAGTTGTTAAAGGACGTGGACGCGGAAGGCATCGACATTAAAGTCATCAGCATGATGGACAGCAGCGTCCAGGCCATGGTAACTTTTCATCTTGCTTGCTGCACACACTGAAATGGAGCTGTAATGTTCATTTATTGTGCAATCCAGGATTTAACAGTTCTACACTCTCAGGAAAAAAACGGGACTACATGGTACCTTTCCTTTTCACTGGGGTGGTGCCTTTATCTTTTCTTTCTTTAATATGTATCTTTCACCTGGACAATTATGTACCTTTTTTTAAAAGTACATAATTTCCTCATAATTACCTTTTAAAATAAAGCTTTATTTTAAATTTAAATATTAAAAATCTATTACCTTTCTAGGTAATAGATACCCACTAATGGTACAAAAGGTACCAGGCTTGAGGGTACCACTCCAGCAGTAAGGATCAGTACCCTTTTTTCTGAGCGTGCAGCTGCCTGTGCCTTGAGTCTTCATTCATTGGGGCAGTNGCTCTCTGCCACCCTCAATACCACGACTGAGGTGAGACCCTTGAGCAAGGCACCAATCCCCCAACTGCTCCCTGGGCTAAAAAAGTCTGCCCACTGCTCCGGGTGTGTGTGTGTTCACTACTGTGTGTGTGCACTTAGATGGGTTAAATGCAGAGCACAAATTCCGAGTATGGCTCACCACACTTGGCTACATGTCACTTCACTTCATTAATGAAGAGTGGAGCTTCACTATTATTCTTTCTCGCTATGGATAAATACATTTTGCAAATTGGATATTCGACAGATTATTATAAATGCAGTTGAGCAAAGATGGAGCCATGAGCAGGACAGCACAAACAAAGCTCTGGATACATTTTCTGTCTGGAGACTGAGTATGTATTTGCAAAGGGTCAGTGTGGCTACAGGTTTTGAAATCAGGTGTGGCTCCTGATTGGTTGGAAAGAAAAGCTACAGCCACACTGACCCTTTGCAGATAAGATTGCAGGAGTATTTCATCATTTTCTCCCTTCTTACTGGCAAGTAAATGCTCAGTTACAGGGTCCTTCTATGGTCAACCCACAAGAAAGAATCTGACTGAGGTGGGCATGGTGGCTGGAATTCTCACAACCTCAACGAGAAATTACTGCATTTACAGACCAAAAGTGAGTGATTCTCACGACTTTCCTTCACAGAGAATTTTTTTTTTTTCCTTTTTGTGTTGTTTGCATGTGTGTTTTTTTTTAAGCACTCAAATTTACTATCTTTTTATTAATATTAAAACCTTTCTGTAATTTCTCCAAAAACAGCCAACAAAAAGCGCCACATTCTCGGGCGGCCTTCCAAAAACCTACTCCATGATCTGCCTGGCCGAGAATGATGACAAACATCCAAAAGCACGCAAAGTCAGCAAGATGTCGTCATTCCTCAGCTGGGGGCTGAAGAACAAGCACAAGAGTGCCAGCACTCTTAGCCTCCCCACAGCTGACTTCAAACCCTCCATCCCCAGGTCCTTCAACGACAGCAGCCTGTACTAATGTGTGTCTGTGCCGCCTGTGACTGGACGACTGACACCGTGTCACGAGAGTCCGTGTCCATGTTTCAGCTTGTCAGTGTGGTAAAGTAGTGAAGGGGGGAAAAAGACCTTTTGCACACAGTTCTTAGGACAGATTAAAGAGTAAATGCTTGATGTTTTTCTCTCCTGGCAAAAAGTTTATAGTCATGCAAGTCATTGTGCCCCTATATATTTACCATGGCTAAAAAAACACACATGGTTTTTGAACATCGATAAATATATAAATGTGTTGTGTATACTGTTATATTGTGTCTGTGTGTGCGATATATGGGAGGGAATTTTTTTGGAACTTTGTGACCTAATCTTGCCAATAGCTATGAAGAAAACGGGAGGACCCTGTGCTTTTACCAATCAAGAACATTCAACTGCTGCTGCTGTAAATATATTTTTCCACTGTATTTTTCTATTGAAGAGTCAGTGATTATCATTAGGTGAAGTTATTTACTTAGGTTAAATGCATAATATTTGTATATATATATATTTTTTTCTTTAAGCTAGTCTGTCCACAGTTCCACAGGAATACGCTAAGGAATAGAGCAAACGATTCATTAAATACATTAAAGTCAAAATGTTAAAATATTACAGCCAAGGTTGGTGTGAAATATATTGGAGTGTTATCGTTTGTGTAATGTGAATATCCAGTGGGTGGTTCATGTATTGTGTTAATCTACCAGTACAGTGGTTGTTTCTGTATTATAAAACATGCTTTATTATCCTTTTTTTGATGGACTCTGGTGGTGCTTGAGTTCGATATATTGCCAACCTCAAGCTTTGAAGGATTAAAGACGAACCTCATTCAGTATGGAAAGATTATTCTTATTTTTATGTAGGCTAATTGCTAACACCTTCTGAAGTGTTAGACGTATTTCACTGTCTACAGCGTAGATACTTGTACACATTTGATAATCAAATAAATAAAATGCACATAGAGAAAAAGATCTATAAATATACGTATGTATTTCTTTTTGATGTATTTAGTGATACAGTCCCACTGTGGCTAGTTGCACATAGGTGAGCAGTGGAATTATTTTTTTTTGTTGTATGTAAAATGGTCATTTAATGTTTGTGCAATTAAGTATTTGATGTCTTTAGACTATTCTCTATTCTTTAAGACTTCAGTCTTTTTTTTTGTATTATTATCATCCTTATGTGTGTGTGTGTGTGTGTGTGTGTGTTTTGATGGCATCCCTTTAAAATGTCTAATTCCCTTTAAAAATCTTTAAAGTGATTTCAAATGAACGGAGTATTGTTTTATACATGTCATTGTCTCTGTCATGTGGTCTCGACGTTATAGATCTGAATAAAAAATTGTGTACCTAAAGACCCTAACATTATTTTTACTCTTAATCAGTAATGTTAGACGATTTTAAGACCTCATCAAAGGTAGAGGAGGTCACATGCAGGTTGATCGTTATGCCTTGATTATGATTATAATAGCACAATATTTTAAAAGGGCATATTTATATTTATATACAGTGGGTCAGTTATTAATGTATTAGTAAATTTAAATGAGCCTTAATGGGCAAACCTCCATACTGGTACTGTATCCATTGGGGTTTTGGCATTTGGTTTCTTTTGCTCTTCACTTTTCTGTTGCACTCTACTGTTTATTCTGAGTGGAAGTGAGGCTCATTTGGTGATTTATTATTATTTTTTCCTGTTACTTTGTTGATATGTTCGGAACTTATTTTTATTTTATTACCCACTATAAACGAAAACAACTCAGTCAACTAACTAAAATAGTGCACTTTTGGGCTTCAGTAGCCTCGGCATGATCAGCTTAAAACGTCAAAATAATAATGTTCTTTAACTGAAAGTAAATTAACCAGTAGTATAAAATGTTTATGCACTTACTGAAAGGATTCTACTAAATGCAGTAATGCTGATGCCACTCACGAAAATTGTTGTTGTAGTGCAGGTTTCATGCCCTATTTACAACACCTGAAAATGTATTCATTCTTTCAGCGATTCTACGAAATGGGCGGGTTGCGTCATTTGTTCCTGAATTGCAACAGTTCGGAGAAAGCGGTTCATGATCTTAGCCCTCGAGTGTTGCCTGTTGTTGATGTGAAGGAAACCTGAGTACACGATTAGACCTGTACACAGATTAATGAACCAGGGAATACCTGTCCCTCTGCGTGTCTATTTCCATAGAACACACTGAGTATATGGGTCAAGCGGTGTACTGAGCTCAGACCAGCTCTCCTCTGTCTGTATCACTGGATTAATTATCACTGGACTGAAAATGTAATGACTGGAATGTAATGCAAATGCCTTTAAAAAAAAAATACTACTAAAAGTATGAAGCACCTGCTGTATGTTTTGAGTTGTGAATTTTGTTTTTTGTTTAAAAGTTGATATAGCATGTGTGAATGTAAGAAAGTTTCTTTGGTCTTCAGTAAAACTGACTAAACTGGAGAGGAGAGGTAAAATGTCTTTGAGGTATAAGGTTTCCCTTAGTCGTGCTTGCAGGTTATTTCCTTTATCTAGTAGAATGACTATACACTTGTTTTTAGCTCATCTGAGGTCCTCTTCATCACATCATGAACACAGAGACCATGCTTTGACTTTGAAAACTTGGACGTACCTGACAAATATAAGAGAACAGTTAGCAAAAGAGGTGCAGAGGGTAGCATTGCTGTGTCACACCTCTAAGGTCCCCGGTTTGATCCTGAGTTCGGTGTCTGTGTGGAGTTTCGCATGTTCTCTGTGTTCATGTGGGTTTCCTCCCGCTGTATCCACACTGAATGCGTGTGTGTGGGTGCACACGTGCATGTTGCCCTGTGATGGACTGGCATCCCGTTCTTCCGCCATGTGCCAAAAGAGCATAAATGATATTAAAGGTTTAGTCAGTGATTTTGCTAGATGTGAGTTGCAACTTGTTTTCAAAGGTTTGAGTTTGGGTTAATGTCTGTATGGATTCTCACATGTTCTTCATGTCTCTGTGTGGGATTCTTAACGGCTACTCCAGTGACCTCTGGCCTTCCAGAACCATGGAAAGTACCAGAATCTTTAGCGACAGCTAACAGTCTCGTGCTTGTGTGAAAGCAGGAGATTTGAAAGGCAATTAGACATGAATGGTTGTTTTTTTTTTTCCTTCTTCTTCTCTTGTTTACAGTGCTTGGGGTGCAACAGCAACCGGAGTTTCTCATCTGAGCAAATAAACAACCAATTGAAACAAATATTACAAAATGTGTTCTGACCGCACCTTTAAATAATCATGATCAAATGAATCTGTTGTTCACAGAAATAGAAGGGATAATTTATGTGGACTATTCATCTAATAATAATAAATTATTATAAATTAACTTTTACGCATAACACATTCAGTTAAGCTCGAGTACTGGGACTGTAATGGTTAAGAAAATCGATTACTTCTCACTGGCCTCATTTCAAATGTTGTGGGTTTTTCCAACAGCGGTTTGGTGCAGAGTCTGAAAAAGAAAATACACATCTGTCAGCAACCTGAGCTTCACTAGCTGCTGCCAAAAACAGTTATAAAGGAGCTCAAAGACTTGAAAAGTAAACTTTAACAATGTTTTACTAATAGACATAAAAGCAGTCCAGCTATCACAGGAAGACAACCAGGGGAGCTTTCTTGGCCTGGAGAGGACCCTTTTATGTGAAACAGGACTGATTAGAAATGTTAAATGTTACATGGCATACCTGTGTAAGAAGTTAAATAAATGAGCAAATAAATAAAATTGCCTGTCTTTCAGGTGTCATACATTCTTTGTATGGTGGGAATGTGAAAATCAGGGATGCTGAACATCATGTGGCGCATTAATGCGCTTTAAATTATTCCCATGCAGGGGAATTTTGGACTGTGGGTTGGTTATTAAAGACAGGGGCTCTTTACGCCAAAAGTGATGTCAGAGTGGTTTTGTGTGTGTGTGTGTGTGTGAGAGAGAGAGATGGTGAATGCATGGCCCTGCTTTCTCTGCCTTTTTTCTGGGAAACTTGATGAGTCTTCTGCACATGTTGGCTGAACGCCCTACACAACCTTTGTTGATGTTATTACTGAATACTGGACTTTCGTCAAAAATATGGAACTTATAGGTGTATTTATAGGCGAGTAGACGAGTAGAGTCGTTTAAGGTTGCATGTGAGTATAAATCACATTAGTGGCAATATTCTCTCAATTACATAAGTAGACTTTGAAAATCAAATATCAGAATGGTGAATACTGTCAGAAATAAAACACATCAGTGTGTGCTGTTTTAGGAAACTAATAAACACCAATAATTAACGGTGGTGGGTTGAGGCTTGGCGGGAAGCAAAGTTAATTATTTTCCTATAACATCACCTACTGAAGTGTTTCATTCCTCTTATACTACAGGAATTTGCCAATCATCACATTATTTTTACTAATGAAGGAACAAAATTTCGTACCTTATCCATTTATAGTTACATTTACTGTTAAGGAATGTATGCAAGACAAGATAGTTCCTGTCATCAATTGTGTTATAGCAGCTAAAACAGTCATTCCCTCACCAGTCTCTCGTTTTCTCTCTCTTGAAATTAATAAGACACAAAAATGCAGCCTGTCATGTTATCACGAAACCCGAAGGCTGTCGCGTGATGAAAAACTGTATGACTATTACAAAGTGCCACCACCCGAGAGTCCTTCCAGGAATGCTAAATAAACCTCTCCTTACAGAAAGCTTCACCACGCCAGTGGTTTTATGTTTTCCTTTGTTAAATAACATGCGTCTGCAGTACAAGTCCTGGTGAACGAGTTGTTACTATAGAAATGATAAAGTATTAGAATGAGCGCATTAATATAAAGCTGTGATTTGCCTTGCAGTCGGAACTACTGGCAGAGCTGCTGTTATAGAGAATTAATCAACACCTTCTGTTCTGACCAATCACATTCAACAGCGCTGTGGTAGAAAAAGGGATGTTCTGCTGACCATAGTGTTTGTACCCATTATGATTAATTGTTATACTGAAACTAACAAAAGACACAAATATGGCTAGTCTGCCAATATAAAAGCCATGTTATTCTTACTAGCAGAAAGTGCACACAACCTGGGATTTTTTTTTTTTAAACTGAATTAAAAGGAACTTTTCAGCAATTTTGCAACCTAATCTCGGTTCATCTTTCATCATATAAGTGATTACCACGTAATTTCTTCCTGTTTCCCTGCACTGAGAAACTTGATAGGGGAATCTGTTGACTGCTTCAGCAACTATCCTTACATTTCTGCTATAAGTGAACCTCACTTCTTAGGCAAATATACAGTTATAATAAACTTATCCTTGAGGGAATAAAACATCCATAATGCATTTGCCATTTGTAAGGAACCGGGAATACACTGTCATTTTGGATAAGTTTCTGATTCTGCATCTTTCACTATCTGTAGCCTGGAAATATTACACACAACATTTATTTATTACATGGATAAGTCAATGATTGGGCTTCCATTTAGCTTTTGTACCTCTAAAAATTATTATTATTATTATTATTATTATTATTATTATTAATAATAATAATAATAATAATAATAATACATTTATTTATTTATTTATTTTTAAATTAAGGTTTCTTCCCTGACACAATATAATAAAAATAAATGAATTATTATTATTATTATTATTATTATTATTAATAATAATAATAATAATAATAATAATAATAGCTGAGAAATGTTGTGGGACACTAAAATATATAATTATAGTGAGCTGGGACAGGCAGAAATAAATTTAGTCAGAAGGTTTTATTTACAGGTTTTATTAATGTTTTAATAGAATATCTTTACTGTACAAGTACAACAAAATGGAATTGCAACCTCCTGCTAATGCTGTTAGTATACATTAACAGATCTACACTGTGGTAGTTAACGGTGTAGAGACAAATATACTGACATAAATAGTGTGTATTTCTGTATGGCAATGCAAACAGTGATGACGTATGAGCAGCAATTTTATTATTGTAATGTGATAACTTTAGATGTGCAGAGTGCCAACAGTATTTGTAACAATACTAGGAGGTTGAAGTGGTGCAAAGTACGAGTAAAGAACAGACACTGTGTACAATATTCAGTCTGATCACTGTATAGTATATTGTACAGTATATTGTATAGTATTGTATAGAACAGAGCAGCAGCAGACAGTAGTGATACAGGTGCCAGTGATAGTGTGCAGGTGGTGTGTGACTGGTGTTTATCAGTACAGTGAGCAGATAGGTGGAGTGTGAGAGACTGTTCATTGCAGGCAAGCAGTTATGGAGGGATGCTGTAGGACTGGTTCAATGCATCGATGACCCTGGTGAAGAAGCTGTTCCTTAAGTTATTCTTCTAAAATATGTACATAGGTTGTTGGACATTTTAACTACACTACATGGCCAAAGGTTTGTGGGCACCTGACCATCACACCCATATGTGCTTGTTGAACATCTCATTCCAGATTTAGTCTGCTTTGCTGTTATAATAAGCTGCACTCTTCTGGGCAGGCTTTCCACTAGATTTTGGAGCGAGGCTGTGGGGATTTATGATCATTCAGCCACAAGTGCATTAGTGAGGTCAGGCACTGATGTCAGGCGAGGAGGTCTGGCACACAATTGGCATTATAGTTCATCCCAAAGGTGTTCAGTGGGGTTGAGGACACTCGAGTTCTTCCACTCCAGCCTTGGCACACCATGTATTCATGGAGCTCCCTTTGTGCACAGGGGCATTGTCATGCTGGAACAGGTTTAGGCATCTTAGTTCCAGTGTTGGAAAATCTTAATGCTACAGCATACAAAGACATTCAAGACAACTGTGCACTTTAAATTTTGTGACAATAGTTTGGAGAAGACATACACATGGGTGTGATGTTCAGGTCCCCACAAACTTTTGGCCATATAGTGTATATTTAAAATGCACTGTTTTCTGTTATCTGTTACTGGTTAATGTAATGCAGTGCTGTTTTCAGGGAACTGAGAGAAAGACACCCAAAGACTTCGCAACGTTCGCAAGTAAACTTATCACGACGTACCAGAAAACACCACATCGCGCGGGAGATGACCTGTCTTATGACAGTCACACTCACGCGCCCCTGCTACGCGGCTGCCGCCTGCGTTGCTAAGAGGATTAAAGCTCAACCATGATTGGCTGTTGTCAGATCTCTAAGCCAATAGGATTCGCGATTGGATGGACGTGGACAAGGCTGTAAAGCGTCTAGATACATGGACTTCGATAGACGTTAACAAGTTGATAAGCTAAACTTGCTAAAAAAAAAATTATTTATATTGCACACAAAGTGAACAGTTTTGTTTCATTTATTATAAACGTGTATCTCCAGATGTGATTATTTGTAAAGAAATCTGGCCTTTTTTTACGGCGTAAATCTCAGTGTGGCGAGGACAAAGTTGGATCATGTCAAAATTCAACTTGGCTTTCAGAAGAAGCGAGAGAAAGGCATTCGTGAGTTTCAGATAAACCTTTCTTCGTTATATTAACTAACTAACTAATCAAGTTGCATCAGTAGTGNTCCTTTATTGGTGTTTCCGAAGTCTAGTGGCGTTGCTAGCTAGTTTATATAGTGATGAGGCTATGCTAGCTAACCTTACCGTAAATGTTACAATACAGTGAAAATACAAACACATTCAAAATTCAGGTATGAAACACCCTACTCTCTCCGACAAAAAGATACCAAAGTGTACCTCTTCCTGTCTCTGGGGTAGTACCATGAAGTGGTACATAAGTCCTTAAGGTCAAGTTATGCACGTTAAATTATTTTAAAATCTATACTGTTCCAGGTGAAACACACAAAATGTACAAAAGAGGTACCGTTGATGGTACCACCCCAGCAACAAGGAAAAGTTGTGTTGGTACCTTTGGTACCTATTTTTGAGAGTGCATTCACTATGTAATGCACTATATTTGTGTCAGTTTTGCTAAAAAAAAAGAAATAAAAAATTCCACAACAGACCAGTGAGGTCATATTAGGAAAGTTCATTCAACATTTACAAAAATTGTAAATACATGTAAGGCATGGGGGGTTTGGTGGTTTAGTGATTAGCATGCCTGCCCTGCACCCCCGGGGTTGGGGCTCAATTCCTGCCTTTTTCCTGTGGTCGAGGAGTTTACATTTTCTTCCCGCACTTTGTTTTTTCCCCCCAGGTATTCCAGTTTCCTCCCCCAGTCTAAAGGCATGCGTTGTAGGCCGATTGGTATTTCCAAATTGTCCATAGTGTGTATGCGATTATGCCCTGTGATGGTTAAATATGGCACCCCATTCAGCGTGTCCCCCACCTTGTGCCCCAAGTCCCCTGGGATACGCAAGTTCGAGGGACACATCCTATTCGTCATGTCTCCTACCTACCTGTACAAGTCGTAAACCGTCGGGAATAGGTGACAGACTGATCTTCTCCATCCAAAACACATTCTTATGCTAGTACAAATAATGCATATTTAACTTGTGTATCTCTGGGATTTTAGTCCCATCAGAATCCTACATGTCAGAAATATTTACAGACTTTCCCAGACTTTATAGAGCTTGGAAAGATTATGCTGTAAAAAAAAAAACTTGTAGAAATAACCCCTGGCAATATAGAGTTATAAATAATATATGTTTATTTCAAATTGACATGTAGGTAAAGATTCAGAATAAGAAAATGTATAGACGATACGTAAACAGACATGGGCATGCATCATACTTGTGTGGACACAAGCCCTACAAAAAGTGCTTATAATAAAGGTCAAAGCACTTTATGGTGAAGACCATGCGTACATCAAGGCGACACTCCTATCCTGTGATTTTAACGGAGATTGTTTATTCTGTGCGAACTGATCATAATTACTGTGTCCTCTGGTAACGTTATTTAACAGACATGTGTCCGGAGCTCTTATTCCATCTAAATAGTACTTAAGCTAGACTACTGTTAGGGAGAAGATAGTATGAGTTAAGCAACCAAAACAGTACAGACTGAGTGTTTTTAGACCAGGAAGTTCATTCCATCACCTATGTACCATGACAGAGTACATAGTCTTGATGTATGAAAGAGTCTTGATACATGTCCTTCTTGTGCCTTGAGATATGGTGGGTCAAATAGAGCCTTGTTAAAGACCCAAAGGGAATTAGAGGTAGGCGGTGATCTGTTTTTGGCTTTGTAGGCAAGCATCAGTGCTTTAAATCTGAAACAGTGAAGGGAACGCAGCAGTGGGGTGGTGTGGTAGAATACTGGGAGATCTGGATCAGTTGCAGGGGTTTGAATGACCTGCAGGGAAAGAGCTGCTAAGAGTTAGCTGCAGTAGTCCAGCGTTGGAATGACAGTGGACTGAACAAGCACCTGAGTGGCTTCCATGGAGAAGAATCGAGAAGAAAGGAAAAGGAGAAACTTGTATAACCAAATCAGGTTAGTGGTATGAGGAGAGAATGAAAGCTTGTTGTCCAGAAATACCCCCAAGGCTGCGTGGACATTGGGATGCATCTCCAGGGACGTACAGCAGCCCAGTCTTGCTGGGATTTAGTTCGAGCTGATGAGCTGCCATCTATGATGAGATGTCTGGCAGACATGCTGAGATCAGATCAGAGCAGATGAGACGTGAATATCTGAGGGAGAAAAAGAGAGGATGAGTTGAGTGTCATCAGCATAGAGTGGTATGAAAACTCATGTGAGGATATATGAGGATACTGACACTGTTACAGACACCTGATCATATCCAGCATACTCGGAAAAGTGTGTAATGTCTGTCACAATGAGTTACTGAATTTAAATGTGTGAAATGTAGATATGTTAAAGTGATTGGTTGCTTGATGTTTATTAACAGTTGCGTATACTGTATGTATATTTGCATACTGTAGATGCGCAAGCTGTGGATAAATTGTGTATAGTTGTGTATAATGTGTTGGAAGTCACTCCTGCCTATTTAAACTTATTAGAAACTATTAAAAGTGGAAAAAGACATTATTTTTTCTAACACAAAACCAACATACTGTATACATGATTCAGTTTCTTTAATGAACATTGAAAATAATTTAAAAATGATACACAGCTTATATTCATGTCTGTCAGTGTCTGTCATATTCCCCCAATCTCTTACCTTGCATTCCCACCCATTTACACACTTGCCATTAGGAAGTTTTGTGTGATGTGCAGAATTTTGCATTTCAAAATGTTATGATTGTATTGCTATAAAAGTCACAACCCTATTGATAAATTGTAACAGAATAGGAGATATACAGTTAGGTCTGGAA
>CM074969.1:11682300-11704946 GCA_037577455.1 Pangasius macronema
TTATCAAACATTATGCATTTAGAATACAACTTCTTCAATTTGTTTTGTATGCTTGTAGGAAGAATTAAAGAAGTTGAGAACGCGCACAGAGGAGGTGATTCAGGAGAATGAGAAGCTTCACACAGAGCTCAGCAAGAGGAGCAGTGTCAGTAATAAAGAGTGGTATGTCTCTCTCTCTCTCTCTATCTCTCTCTCTCTCTCTCTCTCTCACTCTCTCACCCACACAGAGCAGTTTATTAGGTATACCTATCTAGGAGCATATTAGGCAGTTTTTGGATTTCAGAACAGCATATATTTGCTGGGCGTGGATAATTTGTGCAAAAATGCTATACCATGTGGAAATGATTATGTATCTGTAATTTAAACAGCTGGAGGTTTGCTATGAAAAGCCCTTTCCACCTCATTGCAAAGGTAGTTGATGGATTTGAGAACAATAGGCAATGGGCAGCCCAGTGAAGCAATGAAAATTTGTTGTCATGTTTCTGGGCGTGGCATGGCATGTTACGCTGGTGATATGTGTCTCCTGACATAGAGTGTTTTTGTGCTGAAAGTATGCATTCGAGGGTGGATAAACTGTAGCCATGAAGGGATGAACTTGGTCTACAATAATATTTTAATTTGCAATGTCATTTAAGCATTGTTTAATGGGTATCAGGTGCATGTGCAGGTAAAACATTCCCTATACCATCACACTGTTGACATCGATTGTACTGTTTGTACCAAACTGGAATTACAATGGATCCATGTTGTTTTTGCCAAATTCTGATGCTTCCCTTAAAATGATGCAAAAGAATTTCTATAACAGTGCAGTTTTGAAGCTCCTATGCCCACTGGAGGACTGCTTTCTTGTTCTTCAATACAACATAGGTGCCCAACTTGGTTTTAAGCTGCTGTACCCCATTCAAAACCAATAAGTGATGTGTCCTTAGATGTCATTTTGACTTCAGATCCCATTTTCCCATATCTTCTTCGTCCTCAAGATCTGTTTCTTTTTTCCCTCTTATCAAACCCCTCAAATGGATATTCATGTACAATCCACGCCTACACATGTTTGGGAGTTGCTAGAACCAGCACATCTATTTAAAGTCACGGGATCTTTTTCAAACTGCTGCCCATGCTACATCACAGGGTGGCTAAACACACTGCCATTTTCCACATACGAGCTCAAAGACACCCGCAGTGGGAGATTGGAAAAATGTCACCTGGTCTTTTTCCAATCTTCGGCTATCCAGTTTGGATGAGATTGTGCCCACTGTAGTGTCAGATTCCTCTTGGTTGACAGGAGTGGAACCTGATGTGGTCTTCTGCTGTTTTAACCCATTGTCCTCAAAGTTTGATGTGTTGTGTTTTCTGAGATGCTTTTCTGCTCACCACAGTTGTAAAGTGTGGTTATTTGAGTTACTGTAGCCTTTCTGTCATCACAGACCAGTCTGACCATTCACCTCGGACCTCTATCATCAACAAGGCATTTCCACATGCAGAACTGCTGTCCACTAGATGGTTTATTTATTTNTTTTTTTGGGAGGGCACCATTCTGTGTAAACTATAGCAAATGTTGTGTGTGAAAATCTCAGGCAGTCAGCTGTTTCTTAAATAGGCCTGGCACTAATAACCATGCCACAGTCAAAGTCACGGAGATCACCCCCTTACTACCCCCCCCTCCCCCCATTTCTCTCATACCTGAAGCTCTTGACCTGTATTTGCATGATTATATGTAATGCGCTGCTGCCACATGATTGGTTGATTCGATAACCGTATGAATGTGCAGGAGTAAATGTTTTCCTATTAAAGTGGATTGTGAGATTATATTAAAATATTGAGAAATAAAACTCCCACAAAAGTCTATTATTCCAAGGACACGTTCATAGCTTTTTTGTTTGTTTGTTTGTTTGTTTGTTTTTTGTTTCAAGAGCAGTTTGTTTCAGAGGAAAGTATTAATATACATTAATATTACATGATGCCGTTCTACTCTTGTCTGGTGTATTATAAAATATTTAGGCAAAAATGAAGTCCTAGAAAAGATGAAATCAAAAAGAGAAATAAAGTTCAAGTAAAGAATAACAACTCTTTGGTTTTTCCCCATGTTGATGGATGTCAACATTTTTTAAATTGTAAAATAGTATTAATACAGAGGGGAACAGGAAGTAGTAAAGGCATCAATAGAGACTGACGTGGAAAATATGCTCATGAATTTTAAACATTCTTTGAAGATGAAAATATTTTTCCACAGATGTTTTTGAGGGAAAAAAATACTATAAATGATTTTTGTCAGGGTGAAAAACTCTGAAGATTGAATGTTAGAGTGGAAGGTTGTTGCAGATAAGTGCAAAGAGAAGCTAATGAGCTAATGATCCAGAGCATTAGCAGTGGGTACGTTCATTAATTCATTGGTAAATACTGAGCAAGTTGCTCAGGAAAGTGGCGCATCAATACTTATTTATTTTGAAGAAAGATGTGTATGTGTGTGTGTGTGTGTGTGTGTGTGTGTGTGTGTGTGTGTGTGTGTGTGTGCGAATCAGGAAAAGGCACTCAACAATTTATTTGATATAGAATTAAGTATTTTTTTCAGTCACCTTAAAAAAACTGGACTAATGATTTTGGATTTTATTTGAAACTGTTTTTAGGGAGTAAAAATTAGTAAGTCATTTTTACTTATTTTATCACTAAGTCATGACTATGGGTGTAGCACTCAGGCATTCAGTGTACAATTCATGTGTTAATTGTGTCTTTGCAAAAGGCAAGGAGAGGTCAATAATTGGCAAGTAAAACAATGTAGAATTGCAAAATCATGAAGATAATTTAGCAAAACAACAACAACAGAAACATGAGAGACTTTTCTAGCTAAGCAAAAACAAGCCACTTGCCTCAAGAGCTTGCTGTAACAGTGAGCTTATATACACATTCCAGGTAAGAGATCTGTGTGTATGCAAAATGAATAACAGGAAACATTTGTTCAATATGCTTGGTCACATGGTAATGACTTTGCCATTGGCCCTCAACAAGTCAGCAAGCACACAGGACTATTTCACTACTTGAGAAGTAAAGCACCCTGGCGGTCCTCCACTCAACTGTAAATCTAAATAAAACGCCTGGATACACACACCTCTGCTAAACCAGTGACCTAAAAGATGATACTTTCTTATTGGAGCATACACAAGCAATAATACTTCTCACCTGTTCCATACTACATAAGATTATACTACATAGATTTTCTTGGGTTGCAAACTGCATCTCTAACTCTGAAGCTAGTCTCTAGAGACAGTTGTGGATTCATCCTGCCAGATGGGTCCAGGGTTCCTGGTTTGCTCCTGGGCTTTGATTATTCAGAGTATGCTGATTATTTTAGTAGTTATGACCCCTGCTCATACAAATATTAGCAAATTTATTCATGTTTATTGTTAGTTATGACCCCTGTTCATACAAGTATTAGCAAAATTATTTATGTTTATTGTGGTCTTGTTAAGGTAAAGGACAATACATAGGGTTCTGAAAGGGTTTCTCGTTCCAAGACATTCCAAGAAGAACCCCTTTAGAAGGCTATAACGTTTAATTATCCAAAGAACCCTTGAGAAACCTTTTTTTATGTACACTATATAAATTCTCTATGAATTTGCACATACTGTATGAAAACATGAATACTGTACAGTTAAAACCAAATCCCACACATTTCATGTTACCATACATTTCCTGTGTTAGGTCAATTAGGGTGTTTACTTTATTTCTATAAGATGTTATTTCAAAATAATAGCTACAATCAAGATTTATTTCAGCTTTTATTTACTGTATCAGATTTTCAGTGGGCATTGCCTTTTAATTGCTTAACTTGAATAAAATGCTTGGGGTAGCCTTTCCCTGGCTTCTCACAATAGTTTGCTGGAAATTTTGCTCATTCCTCCTGAACTGGTCTAACTCGGTCAGGTTTGTGGGCTTCCTTGTTTGACACACTTTTTCAGTTCAATCCACAATTTTTTTTTATGGGATTCAGGTCAGGTCTTTGTGATGGCCACTCCAATATTTTCAGTTTGTTGTCTTTAAGCCATTTTGTTACAACTGTTGAGGTATGCTTTGGATCATTGTCCTACTAGAAGTCCCATTTATGACCAAGTTTTAACTTTCTGACTGACGTCTTGAGGTTTTGCTTAAGTGTTTCTAGATAATCCATCATCCTATCCATCCAATCCAATCTATTTTCTGGTGTGTGCACCAGTCTGTTTTCCAGCAAACACCTCCACAGTATGATGCTGCCACCCCCATGCTTCACAGTTGAGATAGTGTTCTTCAGATTAAAAGCCTCACCTCTTTTCCTCATTACTTAGTTCTGATCATTATGTCCAGACAGTCTGGCCTTTTTTTTTTTAGGTTGGTCCTGGAGTACAGACTTCTTCCTTGTGTGACAGCCTTTCAGGCCATGGATGTAAGATTCCCTTAATGGTGGATGTACATATTTGGTACCTGATGCCTCCAAGTCCTTCACTAGTTCTTTTGTTGTTGTCTTGGGGTTCAGTTGAAACTTTCTTTTCTGAATGATGCAGTGTCTGTGTGGTCCCAAGATTTTTTAATATTTGCTTGCAATTGTACAGACACTGTTGGTATCTTCAGTTGGAAATTGCTCCTAAGGAAGAACTCGACTTGTGGAGGTCCACAATTTTTTTCTGGAGGCTCTAGAGGTAGACCCTTAAATACAGCCACAGGTGCACCCCTAATTAACTCCTAAGTCTTACAATTACTTAATTCAGAAGCTTCTAATTGTCATTACATCAATTTCTGGAATCTTCCAGGCTGTTTAAAGTGGCCGTCAAAACGGTCTATGTAAACATCTGACACACTGAAATTCTGATGTATTAAATTAAAGCTGGAATAAACCTCTCTAATCTATTGTTTTAAGATTACCTCTGATGTGAACAAAGTAGATGCCCAATTGACTTGCCAAAAGAAATGTATGGTAACATAAAATGTGTGTTGTTGTGAAAAACTGAGATTGAATGTCATTAGCCTAGGTGTATATAAACTTTTGTCCTCAACTGTAATTGTCAGTATTTCCAGAAAATTGCTAAAAATCTATTTATTTTTTTAACATTTGGCTACAGTAATAACGGTCACTGACTTCTTCAAGTCCAGTTACATAAAATTCTTTGATAAGCAACTGACTGAATGACAACAGTTATGTTTTAATGCTTAAACATTAACACTTGGTTCATGGCTATAAATTAAACAATTTGAAATGGCTATGTTTTGTAGTGGCACTTCATGTGACCAGTGGCACAGTCCATAAACAGATCACATCCATTTTTACTTTTACATGGAGAGAATAAACTTGTACATCTCTGTCCATTCCTGTTTAAATATTCAGTCAATCCTTCAGCTAAATAACTTTCCTTGTTAGTAGTATTGTCTGGTTACAGATTCAGTAAAGACAATATGACGTGTGTGTGTGTGTGTGTGTGTGTGTGTGTGTGTGTGTGTGTGTGTGTGTGTAGGAAGCAGTTGCAGGATCAGGCAAGGCTGGTATTGGAGGAGAATCAGGTGCTCATAGAACAGCTGGAACTGCAGCATGATAAAGCCAAGGAGACACACACCAAACACACACAAGAAGGTAAAACACACATAAGCATATGCTAAGATGCTACACATGCACGCACAAACACACACACACACACACACACACAGAGAGAGAGAGAGAGAGAGAGAGAGAGAGAGAGAAAGACACTGCAGTCTGTTTGATCTCAAATTGTGTTGGAGCAGGTATTTTGATATTTTGAACACAGGACCAGAAAATGTTGTTATACATATTAGCATTTGAGATCCTCTTTACTGGTTTAATGCGTCAAGTTTTATAAAATATGTATTATTTACCTTATTTGTAGCTGTTCTTTTTTTCTTTGCAGCATCCGTTGATTTGAACTCTTTACATCTCTTTTTACAGTGTGTAAGGTGTCAAAACAGGTCATGTTGTTGGAGGCTGAGAAGCAGAACCTGGAGACCGAGTTAGAGGTGGCACATAAAGAGCTCTGCACGCTGAAGGTGAAGCTTCAGAAAGCTAGTTCTGCCTTGGAGAACTCGGTCAGCCGTGTCGAGCACGCTACCACTACAGACAAACTCAAATGGTACGTTTAAAAATGAAAAAAACACTACATATTACGACCAGTAATGCACAAAATTCAAGCAAATATTCTTTAGGCACAGGTTCAGGAATTATTCTCCCACTAAAGATTATTCTTTAAAAATAATGCATTCATCCTTTCAACCAGCTACCTATCTACCATCTTGTCCAGGTAAGTCTGGGAGTTGACAGCTTGGAGGGACAGCTGTGGTGGCTTTATGATCTGCAAACTTCCATATTTTGCTTGACAGGCAAGGCAATCAGGCCATCAGTCACAGACATATAGGGTGCAAAGCATATAAATTACCCCAGCACTACGAGACATTAAAGATCAATCACCCAACAACTGGCTGAGGAGAGCGTAGAGCCCTTAAGCAGATTCAAGGCTCCCCATGCCAGATGCAGCAGAGTAGACCCAAAACATAACTGAGCCTCCTCCATGTTTCACAGTAGGTATCGCGTTCTTTTCTTTGAAAACTTCATTTTTTGTCTGTGAACATAGAGCTGTTATGACTTGCCAAAAAGCTCCAGTTTTTTCTCATCTGTCCAAAGGACATTTTCCCAGAAGCATTGTGGCTTGTCATAATAAAATTCCAGTCTGGCTTTTTTATCTTTTTCTTTCAACAATAGAGTCCTCCTGGGTCCTCTTCCTGTGAGCCCACTGTCAGTCAAAAAGTGATGGATGGTGTGATCAGACACTGATGAACCTTGACCTTGGAGTTCAGCTTGTATTTCTTTGGAGGTTTTCCTTGGCTCTTTGTCTATCTTTTGCACTATCCTTCTGTTCAATCTGGGGATGATTTTCCTCATGCAGCCATGACCAGAGCGGTTGGCTACAGTCCCATGGACCATAAACTTCTTAATAATATTTGTAACTGTAGTCACAGGAACATCAAGCTGCTTGGAGATGGTCTTATAGCCTATGCCTTTAACATGCTTGTCTAGAATTTTCTTTCTGATCTCCTCAGACAGCAGTCTCCTTTACTTTCTCTGGTCCATGTTCAATGTGGACTGAATATAAGATTGAAGTTATGTGTGATACTAATTAAAGAAAACAGTTATCATGAAATATGACTATAATCTGAATATTTATAATCTTTTCCAAGGGTACCAACAAACCTGTCCAGGCCATTTTAGAATATCTTTGTAGAATAAGCAATAATTTATTTGTTTCCCCACTTTCTTTGCTTTACTCTATGACATGCCAAAGGCATGCAGGTATACATGAGGCAATTGCTTTTAATTTCATCACTTTTCAGGCGGAATGAAGCATTGTTTCAATGCGCTGTAAGGGTACCAACAAATTTGACCACATCTGTACATCATTTTCATACTAAACCAACGATTCAGTGAACCCTCATGCCCTGTGGATGGGGGTGGGGTTATCCTGAAAGAGACCACTCCCATCAGGATAGAGATGTTTTATATCATGGGATAAAGTTTTCAGTCAGAAAGTTGGTTTAATTTGCATTGACCCTTCCCTATAAGGGGATAAGTGGACACAAACCTTTAAAAAGTGACATAGGCACCATTAAAAAAACATAAAATACCACCTGTTTGTATACTAATGCATTCTTTGTAGGAAGTTGGAAGAAGAAGAGAAGATGAAGTGTACCGAGGTGGAGGGGCTGCAGGATCGTGTGGCCACTCTGCAGGCTGTGAAAAAGACTTTTCTTTTAGAGAAAAATGACCTCAATGCACACATCAAACACTTGGAGAGCGAGCTCCAGCTGGCACGCCAAGCGAACAGGTGCACATGCCACTGATTCAACATACAATTTTAGTGATGTTTTCCAACAGATGTACCTTGTTTTGCAACATTATCTGATCCTGCTTATGAGAGGTTCCTTGTTCTAGATGTTCTTTAGCCATTGTTATGTTTTGGACTTGATGTGGCTTCAAATGAGTTAAACCAGCGATGTTAGAGAAAGCGCAAGATGTGCAGAGCATGGAATGAATAATAAGATTGGAGTCATGTGTATTAACATTCATTGCTGCACTCTCCCTTGCCTCTTTTTTCTAACTTGCTCTCTGTCTGTAGAAAGGCTCAAAGGCGTATCGATCTTCTGAAGCAGCAGGTTGAAGATTCCTTAGAGAAGGAGCTCGTAGCCCACCAGTACCTCACCAGCGTTGTGATGCTTGCAGAGAAAACCACGTATGAGAGAGACCAACTCATACACATGGTAGTACACACACACACACACAAGCACAACCTGTAAGGAAGAAAAATACACTTGTGCCCAGCCTGTCACTTACTGCATGTAAAGTGCTAATATTAGTAGTCATCACCAGACTCTTTCACTGGCCAAAAAGGATTTACATATTTTCAAACTTGAGCCAAGTTTTTAAGTAGGTTGTGCCACCATGCGTACCTACTTAGACTTGAAATAACTTGTTTCTGGTTCAGGGATGCAGAATAGCCTGACATGTCTTGCCATTTCTACCCCACAATGTTTAAAAGTGAGAGAATAGTAATCGCAAATGGTATTACAATCAGATCATGTACATGTACATGCTGCCTGATATGATGCCAGTGCCAGATCTTGAGACGTTTTTCCCGCTGTGGCTCCTCTCTCCCCCGGATCTGGTTGAATCTGGAGCTTTCTACACTTTTTGTTGCTGTGAATGGTCCCATGTGTGTAGATTTGTAACTAAGAACTAATGCTGTAATCATAAGTGCTTATCCCAGGACTCACACATACTACTGTTTGCTTTACTCATCTACAACTGTATACTGTAATGATTTATAATCCCACTATCTGGTGTCACCTAGAAAAGTCTGGCTCCTCTCAAGGTTCCTTCCTAATGTCATCTCAGGAAGTTTTTCCTTGCCAGTGTCACCTCTGGCTTGCTCATTAGGGATCTAAAGCAACATCTGGATATCTGTAAAGCTGCTTTGTGACAATGTCTGTTGTAGAAAATCAGTATATAAATAAAATTGAATTGAATTTGAGGAAAAAAGTAAAAATTTAGGGGTCTAAAGCTAAAGGACAGTTCAAAAACTAATCAGCTGAAAGTCTTTTAGGGGAAAAAAATGATTTCTGTTGTCTCTATATACACCAAACTTCTAACAACAGTGTCTAACCTAAATATATCAGTTTATTTTTTATTCTTGGAAAAATGAACATCAGCCTCTTTTGATTTCTGCTTGGTTTGCCCTACTACGCTTGAGTGACTGGAGGTCCTGGAAATGTAACTCACAGAGCTCTGTAATAAATCATGTCTCACTCAGTCTGCGTGAGCAGGCACATACCGCACAGCACAGCACACTACCAGTCATCAGTCACTCCATCATTCCATCACTCTAGCGCTGTCTGTCTACTACAATGCATGTTCGGAGAGAAGATGTTTGGTTAAGGTTCCTTTAATTAATATTATGTGCAGCATTAGGTAATACCAATGAAACAAACATCTTAGCATTAATCTACATTGATATACATATATTCAGTGTTAGCACAGCAACCAAGTAAGCTAAGACATGTATAATTTGACTTTTGTTCAAATGTTTGTTAAACGATTCATGCATTAGTTAATGCTTATTCCTTCCACGACTAAATGCACACAAATTAGTATCAGTTAAATTGCAGTATGTAACTAATTGTTGATAATCAGGTCTGCTGTTGTAAATATTGGAACCCTCTATTCGATCACAGTTGTGAATTTTATTTATGGTTTATTTTTGGCAGTACTGTTGATTTTTTTTTATTATTTTTTTATTCTTATTGGTCACAAGGTATTGATTTAATTTTCTATAACAGCACAGTAGCGCCAGCTACAATTCGAATCGCAGGTTTATATAAATGCACTCATTTTATTACGTTAATGTTTCTATAATAACAGCATTTTCTATGAGGAGACATTTATGTAGCATTTACGGAAGGAGTCTCTAGTGTTTTGTAAGAGTCCGAGATAAATCTTTAATTTTTTTGTACACAGGAGAGTCTTCGAGACAGAGGATTATGCAGACTATAAGCTGTGGTTTCTCAGTAATAAGACAGGCTTTTTTTTGTCTTAAATTCAAGAGAGAGAGAAAAAAGGAAGCTGATGAAAGTGTGACTGTTTATAGTTGTTAGAACGTACAGTGGATATAAGAAGTCTACACAACCCGGTTAAAATAGCAGGGTTTTGTGAAGTAAAAACAAAAAATAGAAAAAATAAATCATGGCAGATCTTTTTCCACCTTTAATGTATTATATAGCCACCAATAAAATTCAAGTGAAAAACAAATAGAAATGTTTTGTGGGGTGGGGGAGAGAAAAATTCAAAATAAGTATGCACACCCCTTGACTAATACTTGGTTAAAGCACCATTTGCTTGTAATACAGCACTCAGTCTTGTTGGGTAAGATTCTACCAACACATTTTGATTTGTCAGTTATATTCCGCTCTTTCTTGCAAAACTGCTCCAGGTCTATTCAATTTGGTTGGTTGGTTGGTTGCTATATCACATGAAAGATGGAAAAACATCCAACATGATTTATCAGGGTTTCATTTTTTTTTTTACATCACATAAACCTGCCATTTTGGGAAGTAACATAATTAAATGTAACTATAAAAGGAACTATGAAAAGTATGATGTGTTGTTTTTTGGGGTTGAGGAATTGCTGTGGTGTAAGAGGAATAAAACATTTCAGAACATGCTGTTACAGGTAAAAATAAATAAATAAGTAAAAAATCAGGGTAGTAACAGTAACAGTAACCCTGCTTCATGTCTGTGTCATCTAGATAGCATTAGCAGTGAAGTTTAAAAGCATTTCTAACACTATATACAATCTGTAAAGATGTATGTGCGTTTATGAATGCCAATGTCTACCTTCTTTATATTCATAGAACTTTATACACTGTACCCCCCCCCCACTGTACCCCCCCCCCCCTTCCCTGCTGTTATATAACCACCACTCTTTCACTGAATTTTGGATCGTGGCTTTGGAGATATGCCCATTCAGCCACATGAGCATTAGTGAGGTCAGGCATTGATGTTGGGCGAGGAGATGATGTATATCATTTTAAAGACATGCTCATATATCTATCTATGGTCTTAAAGACACCAACTCAGAGCTGCTCTTATGTTTATACATAAACTCAAGGACACACACACATTTTGCACTCAAAGGTGTGATGTGCAGACAGACCTTACTGAAAGTCACACTCCTGCAGGGGCAGCACACACCTAATTTGAACAGCTAATGAGATATTAAGCATTATATTATGCTTAATTTATTAGATTGTACTTGATCATTAGTATTGACATCCCAGTTAATGCAATTAAACTCTCTTGAATTTACCACAGAACACTGTATGTACACAAACAATGCAGGCCATCTCTTGAGTGTTGTCTTTGGTTTTTGCTCATTAGGTAACTTGATATGCCATTAAACAGCAATATATCACATTCACTATCCTAAAGCTTTAACTGAAGCAGCCCAATTTGTGTTATTAGTCTTTACTGAAAGCCCCCATTCTTCCTTTTTCTTTCCTTCCCTGCTGATCTGCAACCTTTGCCCATCTTTCTTTGTAGCTTTCCCTACTCCTCTAATTAATCTTTATCTGTTTCTGTCTCATTTTCACTATTTCTCTTTATGGCTTTCCTTGTCTCTCTCTCTTTCTCTCCCTCGCTCACTCTGTAGCTATGTAATCCATCCTATTTCCTGTTTCACTCCTCAGGCCTCATGTCTGGAGAAAGACAAGCAGGGCGTCCTTACCCGCATCCTGGAGGGCACCGTCCATCTCGGAAAACTTCAGGAAAAGGTCAAGGTAAGGGCAGGACCCACACACACACTCCCACACACACACACACACACACACACACACACAGCTTGTCTAAAAACCTCATATATATATATATATATATATATATATATATATATATATATATATATATATACACAAATCATGTAGATATATTCTGATCTATTTTCCTACACGAGTTGTTTACACAGTAGGTTTTGGAAATGCAAGTTTCATTAGACAAGGACTAAAAATAGTACCTGAGATCTTAAGTATTCAGATTCTTTTTTTTTTTATTAATCAAATAGTCTCAGAAAGGTTTAAAAGGTTTAGAGCAGCTATAGCACAGTATGACGCATGACTTCAATGTAGTGATCCCTGTGTGAGAGCAGCCTAATGAGATAGACACACAATGAGACCGAATGCTCACAGGAACACAGAGAAAACTTAGTTAAATAAACCTTCCATCATCCATGTAACAATGGTTACTCCATACATACACACACACACACACACACACACACACACACATGCACGCACACAGCCTGCAGAGGCTCTTCTGCTGTTTGAAATTCCATGTGTTGCTAAAGCTGATGAATAAATCAATACTCTTGCAGTTTGACCCTAAGCTGTGTACTTTATTTTCTTTACAGAGACATAATATATGATAGAGAATGGACGACATGAATATTCTGTTGATACGCTTGCTAGTTTGGTTACTGAAAAGAAACAAGCAGGATTTATATACAGTGTTTATGGTTGGGATTATGGGCCTGTTGGTCCATCATTATTTTGGAAAACGCTTTGAGACAAATCTGTAACTTCTCCTTTATTTTCTAATCACTTGGGGGAAATTGGTGTGCTATAGATATTTAAAGAGCCTATGTTATCTGATCTAGTTTATGAACTTTCATATTCATGTGCTGAGACATTATCAGACTATGATCCCTGCAGTTTCATAAAATTGCCCTTCTATAATACAGTATAGGAGCAGACCCTAGGAAAGTGTGAAAACTCTCTCTCTCTCTCTCTCTCTCTCTCTCTCTCTCATTTTGATTTAAACCTCCAATATGAGTTCGTCCACTTGTGCTGGTCTGAATCTAACCTAGATAACCTAATGATCTTAGAAAGGTTGAATCTAGTTTAAGAACAGTTTCCTTTCACAAAAGATAAAAAAAGCCCCTTTAAAAAGCCATTAACTATCCAAAGGACTCTTTTCTAAGTGTGTAATAGTATCATATTTTAAGATAAATTGCATTACACACTGCAGGNCTGGGTTCATTTACGTGTGCTTTTATTGTATTCCTACAGGATGCATTCTGTAATGATTTCTCCTTAGTTGCCTGAAGAACTTCAGGTGAATCGCTTAATCCTGTGGCTACTAAATCAGTTTTCTCCAAGGCTGTCTCATTCTGCAGCAGTTCACATTCAAATGTGCTTTCACTTTCTTTCCTGTCTGTTATCCCTTCTGTTGTTTTGTTGTGCTAGACAGGCTTCTCCATCAGGAAAGGAGACTGAAAAGGGGTATAGAAAAACAGTGAGGGGCAGGTGTAACAGTCACCGTCTGTCACAGTTATGCTCATGTTATGTTCATCCTAGCCACTAGGGGGACCTATGTAGATCACCNCTCAAGGCTCAAGGCTCAAGGCTCAAGGCTCAAACCTCAAACCTCGTTATCGAGTAGTGGGGCTACTTCTTTGTGCTTAAGGGAAAGTGCCTTACTATATTGCTGAAGCAATTCCATCTGGGTATTTGGAGTGAAACTTTCATACATCCAAGTGTAGTTCTTTATCATTGGCCTGCATAGTGCTGCTCATCTGCGGGTGGGACTGGTTTCCTTTGTTTTATGAGGTCTCAGCCTGCGGTGGACTGTGCTGGACATTCCAATTCCTTATCGCTTGTGGAAGACTTGTTGAAATGTATGTATGTAAAAATATATATGTATATATTTCGTGTAGCTCGAACAGTGCAAAGTAACTGGGACGGTTATAAGGTACCAAACACACTCAGAGTGGTGGCAAAGCAGTTAATCACCTGGCTGAGACTGTTGCTGTATCTGACTCCAAAAACATTTACTGTAACCCCTTTAAACATTGAAACAGTGCTGCATCAGGTGGCACTGAAACAGGTTAAGGTAGCACAGATGACAGCGTAGAGGTTGCGAGCGGCACCAGGGTCGCTGTTGCAGGTGACCTCACTGACCCACAGCAGAGTAGTGTGAGGTGACGGACATCACACTGCAGTTTAAAAGACTAGGCACTAATGTGTCTCCTTGTGACACGAATGAACTTTTAAGAAGCATGATGTCAAATCACCGAGGGTTGAATAGGCCTGACTGATCTGAACTTGCAGGAGAGCTCTGCTTCTGAAGATTTTAATCTCAGGGGAAAATCACTGCATTCCACTGTCTAACAGATAAACAAATTCCTAGACACCACCAAAAACCAGTGAAGACCAAACCTTGCGAAATCTTTCACAAAGTCAAGACTTTTTCTTCAATTGGTTTCTGAAATTAGACGAGCATAATGATTCTTGCCATAAGTGCTGTTAAATAAGGCAGAAAAAGCAGTCATTGAAATGTAAAACCTGTACATGAGTTGCAAAGTATATGCCGGGTAGCTTTGTCTTTTTTTTTTTGTGACATCTATTAACATCAGAGTCTCTAAATGTTAACTGATGCAGGGGCACAGATAAAAGAACTGCTTTATTTAATTTATTACAGATTGAGAAAGCATATGTGATTGTACTGCAGGAAACATGCATAATCAAGCTGAGTAAATGGAATAATAATGTGCTGAACAAATGTGAGAATGTATTACAGTGCATTTCATCATATCATATGGATCATATTTAAATACCTAGCCAACTGAGTTTAATAGCTAGCCAAATTTGGAGGATTCCAGTTTTTACTTTTTCAATATATATGCACCAAATGTATGTCAGAATTGCACACACACATATACACACATATTTAAAAAACATTCAGATTAGAACACAAGATCATTGTGCTGGAAGGAAATTTAACTGCACCATAGATCCTAATATTGATAGGAATCATAAAAAACCTCACACTCATTCTTGTGAATTTCTTAAGTCTGTAATTAATCATCAAAAACGATCAAAACACTCTATGGAGGGACTCTGTCCAAGGTGTTCGACATGGTTGAAAGTTAGTTCTAATCATGTTTCTAGGGCAAGGCTTAACCGCTTTTATGTCAAAGCTTGCAACGGAGGTAGATATTTTGGCAGTTCCAAGACATCAAATTCTCTATCAGATCATCCCTTTATCTCAGCAAAGGTCTGTGTCTTGTCAGCTCGATCTCACCACTCACACAGGCACATTAATAATAGATTACTGCAGGATCTCTTCTTTATTCACTCTTTTAATCTTTTCTGGAATTGTTGGAGAGATTTAGTTTTCCAGTGTTAAGTCGCGGGTGGAGTATGAGCAGCACAATGCACACAGCACCAGAAGATGAAAAAGATGAAGAGAAAGAAGATGAAAACCTTAGAACAGGAAATTCTTAATGCAGCTCAAACATTATATTCTGCATGCAGCCAATTCGTAATGAAATGGCATATCAGCCATCTCAATGCCCTCCACAGTCTTTACTTGTTTTGATACGTTGTGTCTTTATGTAACAAGGAGTTTACATATTATCTTTCTTACCAAACTTGCATTTCCTCTTTATTCTCAAGCTTTTTGACAGCTCTCTGCTTGACCATTTCCACCATATGATGGCTATTAAAGCACAATTTGCACTTCTTCTTGTAGACGGACCCAGGCACAGTATGCTTGATGACCTATAGCCTTAGTAAATCGAAGATTAATCTCAGGTGCACTACGAGTGCATCTGGCCCTGTTTGTCTATTTCGTCTGTTTGTTCGTTTCGTCTGTTTGTCTGTGTGTCTGTTTGTCTGTGTGTCTGTTTGTCTGTGTGTCTGTGTATGTAGCCACATTTTAGTGAGAAGCAAAAAGGACTAAATGTCCTCATAATGATAGCATAAGGTCCTCATATGTCCTCAACAGTAGAAAATTGGTTTTATTTGCAAATCTAAAAAAAAAGACTAAAGACCCAAAATATAAAAAAGTATAGTAAGAATTATATCAACAAACGTGCATGGTAAACTATACTGTTTCTCTAAACCTCGCATGTGACCCAGCAAAGCTGATGTGCATCCTCCATGTGGTCCTGATGCAAGGTGTCTCTATGGCAACAACAGGAGTAGAGGGAATTGGTCGGCTTGACTGCTGAGACTTCTGTTAGGATGTAGACTGTAGACAAGCAGGCAAGAGTGTGTGTGTGTGTGTGTGTGTGTGTGTGTGTGTGTAAAAACTTAAAAGCATAATGGCTATTTTTATATTTTGCTTTCTCTTCTTATCCTTTAGTGCTTCCCAGTGATTACATTTGTTTTTGGTCAAAGCCTGAAGCTTTAATCATTAGTATGTTCATTGTGTCAAATATTCAACGTACGCAGTCGGAACGAGTGGAGAGATCGAGTGCACTCTGACACATCTTTCCATGCTCTGTAATTACACACTGTGTTTTGACATTGTGTTTTTCAGCACGGTATTTTTTTCTTTTCTGTCTTATTGAGTTTCTCTCCCGGTCTCTTTCTCTCTCCTGTGCTCACAGGGGGAGAAGTGATGTGACAGATTGCGTGTGATGGATTGCATGACCTTTGAAGAAAATAAGTGCTTCATGCATGAGAATGAGGTGTGTAGATGAATTATGCCAGATGTGAGTAAAAGAAACAAATGAATAATAATAGTATTAATAATAATCATCATCATCATCATCCTCATCATCATTGTCTGCATTTGTCTCAGAGCCGTAGCTCTGAAATCTCTGTACTTCTTCTAAAAAGCCCCCAGAGCACACTTGTTAAGATGCCTACTGAATTTGTACTAATCATGCTCTTAAGCACAGTGACTTGCTCTTTAAGCACACGAAAAGATTAGGAGTACTATCTGCACTAATTTAGATTTCAGGCCTGTGTTGATGTTGTGACTGCCAGCTTCTGCCAGCTGTGTGTGTGTGTGTGTGTGTGTGTGTGTGTGTGTGTGTGTGTGTGTGTGTGTGTGTGTGTGTGTGTTTATGCAAGGATTAGAGATATCTCTGGTCACCAGAGACCTTGTAACAAAGGAAGAAAAAAGATGCAAGAAAGAACGAGAGATTGTAGGCCAGAGAAGAAGCAGAACGGGAGAACGAGACCGAAAGTGCTCACCTTGAATATTGTTTCTAAATTATTCAGGATCTATTAAAATTTATGCAGCACATTGGCCTAAAACAACTGAAAGGAAGATGTTAAATATTTGATTGAAATGAAATTTTGTGAGGACATTTTCAGTATGAGAAAGTTATTTTTAGTGTTGCTGGAGTGTGAAGAGGAGTGTGGCTTGTGGCAAATAAACTTGCTCAGCAAATGAGTTTCTCAGTAGGGGCCAGACCACCAGCTTTAGACACAATCCCTTGCCTTTAAACCCAAAAGGGTGAAAATTCAGAATTTGCCATCAATTATAATACAATTTTACTTAAAAGCAAAAGACAATTTTCATTCAGTCGGTCATTCATCTTGAGTAATCGCTTTGCCCTGATCAGGGTTATTGTGGATTCAGAGCCAGCACTGAACACAAGGCAAGAGACAATTGGAAAATCAAAACTAAAAAAGACTAATACAATAATTATGTGAGTTATTAGTTATGTCTGTTAGTTTATTTCCAGTATATTGTAATTATCACATGAATCACTGCAGTTTACTTTCAGTTTAAAAGTGCGGCTTCCACACTCGTTATCTTATAGCAGCTTATAATAGCACATCATACATTTTGTATGATGAGCTAGAAGCACAGAGGTAGAAAGTGTGAAGCTTAGACAGGGGTTAAAAACAGTATTTACTTTTGAGAGCTGTAGCCAGTGTTGTTCATAATTTTATTCATCAAAAAAAAAAAAAAAATTCAGACCTGGAAATAACCACCATCTGGTTAAGATGGTGTCTCCTCTGATGTCCTCTGTGCAAAAAAAAAGCTTTCTATGGCCTTTACAGGTGTAATACGATGAATTAGTTGATGAATGAATTAATTCATAGTGTCATATTTATGTATTAAATATTGGCATTCCATTAACTTCGGATGTATTTACACCCACAGTATGAATTTCAAGGCTGTAGTTGAATCAGACTGTCAGACAGTGGCACTGGATTTAATATTACTTCACACTTGAGTTGATATCGCACAAGAAAAATGGATTTACGTTCAGGGTCAGCTCTTCTGTTTTCTGTACGTATTACACTAATACATAATGTATTGCATTTTACTTATTATGGGCCAATGTCTCATTCAAGGAAATTCACCGAATTGTCAGCTAGAGTCTAATAATTCATTTTTAAAAGAGTTTAAACAACTATCCCAAACTGAATGACAGCAAGTTAAATATTTATAAATCTCAGATTGCGGTAGTCAGGTCAGGTGATTAAAAGATAAAAGATAAGATTCAATTTAAAGGTTTAACCTTCTCCTCAATAACAGTGTCTCCTTTCTTCTTCTTTAATGAACTGAAGTCTTTCTCAAATATTTCTCCAGCCAGTTCTCTTCTTAATGATACAGTATTCCCTCTTATCAATCCTGAGTGCATCATCGTATTCGGTGAAATATTTGAATTTCATATTTGCCTTTTCACTATTCCTTTGAGAACTCAAGCATGGCGATTGTGCCAGGTAGGACAGATGGAACAGCATTTCCTATCATTCTATTCCATTTGGCTGTCAGTGATAGAGAGAGAGAGAGAGAGAGAGAGAGAGAGAGAGAGAAAGAGCCAGAGCCAGTGAGAGAGAAGATGAAAAAAGAACAACAGACCACCACAACTAAGGATTGACTTCCTCTCAAAACCTACCATATCATGTTGTCCCAAGTGTTCTGTTCATGTACTTCATCTAACCTGTGGCCCTATTTACAGACACCCGTGTAATATAATGAAAGTGTGAAGGATTTGGCAAGGGTACAGTATACTGAAAGCTGGCAGTGTCTCTGTCAGCAGTATAAAATGCTGCCTTATTATTGGGTTATGTCTCTTGATAAAGAACATACAACCACTTAAAGTAAATCCACTTTATTTTAGAGAACCTCTTTCCCATTGATGGCTGCAGCTTAGTATGTGCTCTTAACATCTATGAATCAGCACTTTGACATCACTTTTCAACAAGTCTTAACATTTCATTGATTGCTACAGCAATTTGCTACAGAAAAAAAAAATTAATTAGCTCGTTATGGCTACAAATACAAAGCTCAAACGTGAATACTTGTTTCATATTAAAAGCATTTGTGGCAGCCTCCGTACTGGAAATTGTTTCATCATTTGGCTTTCCAGTTGCCTGGGCATTCTGGAGGCCATGTTAGGGATTGTTTGCCGTGTTTTAAGGCTTTAATATGGTACTAACAGGAATCTACACTAGGAAGCATTCCTCTGTGACAGTGTGGACTGGTAATGCAACATGTGGTACATCCTTTCTGTTAGGCATGATTTATACTTCTGCGAACACTTATCTGCAGGCATGTGAGGGCATTGTGCGTGGCCACTCACACAGGTGCCTGCCTTCATAGTTCCATGTAACATGAGTGTGTAGACTAGGAAACAATGTCATATACAGGTATACCAGAATTAATGAAAACAGGGAAAGCAAAACAGAGCAGCGTTTCATAGTAGGAATAATATAATATAAGACAGTGAGGGTGTAACTCTGTTTTGAAAAGTGTTGAGGGGGGAAAAAGGAAACCATGCATGATCAGTTATTAACCAAGTAAATTCACAAAAGATGGAGTCAGTTTGACTTGTGTTTAAATCCACAATTGTAACAATCACAGAATGATGGATGTTTTATAACTTTGTAAAAAATTGCTATGGTACGAGTCCATTAGAAGAAAAAAGAAAGCAAATTACGTCATCCTGCTGGTTAATTAAAAGTGGCCATTATAATGACAGCTACAGACAGTATAAAGTCTCACACTTTATATTCTTGTACATTAATGTGATCATACAAGTGTTTGTGATGCAAAGACAGATACCTAATAGCTCGATTAGTATTATCATAGAGGAGACATTTTATTAGACACCACCCAGTGTGAATACAGCCAAACCGATATTTCTAGAAATTGTTTTTCATCTGTTACTGTTACAAGCTCTTATTTATGTGATTTCTAACAGACTACAATTACAAAAAGGGGCTGGGGAAGCATGTCCCCAGCCTGTAGAGGATGGAAAGTACTGGATGTGTTGTGTGTTTAGGGCAGTCTGAAACCCTTGATGAAATTGGCACAAGTGGGGTTGCAGCGTCTGATCACAGTGTTTCCGAATACACACCCGGATACACTTCCCTGCTTCAACCAATCAGTGTTTGCCTGAAGGCTGGTTGACGCACAGCACCCTCGATAATCATGACTCATTGTTAGATTTTGGGAGGACAACCCGAGAGACCATTATTGCACCTCTTGGCCATAAACCCCCTCAGTGTGTCATGATGCACATACACTTTAAAGCAGAAGTATAAACCAGACCATACACACCAGACATGACTTTTGTTTTTTCTTGTTAAGGAAAGAGACGGGTTTAAATTTTTATCTTATTATACAAGAGTTAGTTCCAGTCCAGTAATTTAATAGGAAAAGCAGTGTTCCAAGAGTGCTGATATGTAGTATAAAAGCACTGGTACATTTCACTGTTTGTATCACGCCACTTGTTTGTGTTCATTACATAAAATTCCAATTCCAGCAGTAGTTCCTTAATTGAAAACGTTACCGCGCTTACAATGGACTGTCAGTCAGCCTGTGTGTTGCTTGGCAACACGCAATGCTCTATCCACCTGTGGCTTCTTTGGGAACTATTTTCATTGGTGGAGTGAAAATAAGCAATGTATTTGGCCTTATTGTGTCTGAAATGTCAGTTACTCAATATTAATTTCATGTTTACAGAACTTGTGTATGAAAGCAATATCACACTCACAATCTTGCTGTTATATTAAATATGAGCACAGCTGCGATTTCCTGATATTCAGTACAACAGCACTCTTGCTCATGCGATATTGGTTAAGTGTAATAGCCCTCAATACATATACGAAGGTGTCTTTGTGTTATTCGTTTGTTCTCACTCATCATTCTGAGCCACACTTTTGTTCCGTGTCCAGTCAGCTTCTGCTGGAGCAGTCGCATATGCCTTGGCAAAGGCACTGGCAGAATCCATACACCAGACACACAGTAAGACTGGTGGGGACAAGGCTAACGCATACAATGCCCAGAGTAACTCTTTGGATCACCAGTAAGTATATGCCCAGTGGCAAGGACCCAAAGTAAAAGAAGCCCAGTAGCCAGACAAGAATCCGGGGTACGTGATTGCAAAACTTAGTGAATGCATCCTGGTCCATGGTGCCACCATTTGACACCACTGATACCGAGTCCAGGCTGTGTTCCCCATAGTCATCGGAGCTACCATTGCGACTAGGTGAATGCTGTGCATCTCTCTGGACCTCCATAATTGTGATGACCAGGCAGTTAGAAGAATCGTGGTATGGACTGTCACTGGACGATAGGCTCTTGGGTGTCAGCACCACCTCTTTGCTGTGGTCTGAGCTCCAGCACTTGTCCCGTACTGCCAGGAATGACATGATGTTCGAGTCGTCCGGTAGTGCTGCCACTTCATAGTCGCTAACTCTTGTCTCATGCCGGCAGAAAGGACAGCAGATGCAGCCTGAACTGTCACCAATGTCCAGGATCTTGTTAAGGCAGCGGGCACAAACACGGTGCAAGCAGTCCAGTATCTTAGGCTTACGGCTATGAATAGTGTAGCGCTGATAGCAGATCTTGCACTCCATCTCATCGCTGGTGTTTGAGGTGTTGGGGTTAAAAGTAGTGCTTGGATTTGAAGGTGCATTATCATTGGGTATAGGGCTTCCAGAGACGCTAGGCTTGGTGATAGCATTGGGATTGGCGTTCACACTGGGACTAGCGTTGTCACTGGGATTAGCAGGCCTCTCCTCTGGTTCAGCCTGAGCACAGCTCATCTTGTCATCATACTCTGTTTTGAGAGAGAGAGAGAGAGAGAGAATCATGCAAAAGAAAGTTATTTAGCTAAAGAATAAGATGATTATTGTTCACCTGTATTCATTTATATTACTTAGAAAAATATGACTAAAATTATTTCTCTTTTTTTCACCTAAATTAGTCGTATTTGGTCTTAAATGTAGGCTTGAGATTTTTCTACATTAGTTGGTGCCACACGATGACTTTTCTCTACTGTCTAACAACCTAAGGAGGAAGATTAATTGGAAGTGGGGGAATAAAATGGAAGAGGCTCTGGGCAAATGTTCCATCCTTCTCTACAAACATTTCCCTATTGTTAATAACCTGGGTACAAGCATATAAATGCATTTCTGAAAGTGATTTGTTTTGGTTTTCCGGAGCGTAGTAGCATGGCATGCAAATATTGCTGATTGAATTATAGCAGAGAGACAGCTTTGTGGGAAGCTGGAGTTTAGGCATATTTGTGCAGATTGACAGTCTGATTAAGCCAAGGCTGCTGCTGTCAGTCACTTGAATTAGGATGTGATGGAGAGCTTGTTCAGTGATGCTTGGCCATGAACCTGTGTTAAAACACTCTATGTAAATATTCTTTCTTAGATTTCTATCTCTCTCTCTGAAATCTGAAACTGTGTTTTCATACTGTAGTGTCGTCTTCTTCTTTCGGCTTTTCCCTACAGGGGTCTCCACAGCGAATCATCACTCTCCACCTATCCCTATCTTCTGCATCCTCAACACTTGCACCCACTAGCTT
>CM074969.1:11716644-11730237 GCA_037577455.1 Pangasius macronema
TAAAAGCAGTTTAGCAGCAAACTTTGTGAAAACTAATATTTGTGTCATTCTCAAAACTTTTGGCCACGACTGTAGGTCAAGAGTTTCAGTGAATGTTCACATCAAACATCAGAATGCTGAAAAAATGTGATCTCTGAATTGACCTTGACTGTGGCATGGTTGTTGGTGCCAGATGGACTGATTTGAGTGTTTCAGAAACTGCTGATCTCCTGAGATTTTCATGCACAAAAGTCTCAAGAGTTTACACAGAATTTTGCAAAAAAAACATCCAGTGAGTGGCAGTTCTGTGGGTGGAAATGCCTTGTTGATGTGAGAGGTCAGAGGAGAATGGCCAGATTGGTTTGAGCTGACAGGAAGGCAATGGTAATTCACTTGTTACAGCCATGGTGAACAGAAAAGGATCTCAGAATACACAACAAAATGTTGAACCTTGAGGTGAATGGGTTACAACAGCAGAAGACACACATCGGGTTCCACTTTTGTCAGCCAAGAACAGGAATCTGAGGCTATACTGGACACAGGTTCAGCAAACCTGGACAGTTGAAGACTGGAAAAAGACCAGATTAACATGTCAAAATCCTGCACAGTTAGTTCACTAATACCCGCTGAGTGAGGCCTCCACTTATGTTGCTGATTGATATTTAATCAATTAACCTCAGATTATAATTCTTGTCTGACATGGGTGAAAGCCAATGTGGTCTTCTTCTGTTGTAGCCGATCCACCTCAAGGTTCAACATGTGCTCTCTGAGAACTGTTAGGACAATCCAGCACAGTACATCCAGCTATAACATTAAAACCCCCTGCCTAATATTGCGTAAGTCCCACTTGTGCCACCAAAACAGTCCTGACCCGTCGAGGTATGGACTCCACTAGATCCCTGAAGGTGTGTGTGGTATCTGGCACCAAGACATTAGCAGCAGATCCTTTAAGTCCTGTAAGTTGCGAGGTGGGGCCTCAATGAATAGGACATGTTTGTCCAGCACATCCCACAGATGCTTGATCGGATTGTGATCTGGGGAATTTGAAGGCCAAGTCAACACCTTCAGCTCTTTCTCATGTTCCTCAAACCATTCCTGAACAATTTTTACAGTGTGCCAGGGCACATTATCCTCCTGATAGAGGCGACTGCCATAAGGGAATACCATTGCAATGAAGGGGTATACATAGGTGGTATGTGTCAAAGTAACATCCACATGAATGCCAGGACCCAAGGTTCACTGGTTATCTTTCTTGGACCTCTTTTGGTAAGTGCTAACCACCATCTTACCAAAAGAGGTCAAAGAAAGATCCTGGAAACACCCCACAAGACCTGCCATTTTGGAGATTTTCTGACCCAGTCGTCTGGCCATCATAATTTGGCCCTTGTCAAAGTCGCTCCTTACACTTGCCCATTTTTCCTGCTCCAAAACATCAACTTAGAGAACTGACTGTTCACTTGCTGCCTAATGTATTCTACCCCTTGACAGGAGATAATCAATTTTATTCACTTCATCTGTCAGTGGTTTTAATGTAATGGCTGATCAGTGTCTGTGTGTGTAGTTATAGGAAACTTTCTTCATGGTTCTTTTGGCTAAAGTAACCAGTAAGCTTTAAGATCTGGAGGGAAAGTAATTTGATTTTGCAAACAACGTTGTAACAACATAAAGAACCTCTCCCACCCCACCCACCCCTCCCACCCTCCCTGTTTCTAGCTGTCTCTCTCTGTCTGTCTGTCTGTCTGTCTGTCTGATAAATGGTGTCACAGAATTACATCAGATTTGTGTGTGAGTATGTGTGGCAAGAGAGATCAGAAATATTGTGTGTGTGTGTTTATGCAGGTCCTTCTAAATCTGTTCCAGTTTGTCCAGATGAATAAATATCTTTTTTTCTTCTTTTTCTCATCCTGTCATTCTCTTCTCTCCTGTTCTTTCTTCCTCCTTTTTTCTGTGTCTTCTCCTGCTCTTTCCTCTACTTCTCTTTCCACTTTTCTCCTCTCATCGGCTTACCTCTCAAATCCTCTCTTCTCTTCCCATTTGCCCTCATCTCCTGTCCTCCTCTTCTCTCCTCTACTCTATATCCCTACCTCTCTCTCACACTTTCCTTTCTTTATATTCTCTCCTTTCACCTCTTGTCTTGTCCTCTCTTTCTTTTCCCTCTCTTCTTCCTCTCCCTATTTCTTTCCACCTCTCTCTTCTTCTCTCTGCATCTTTTCTCCTCTGATTTATTATTATTTTTAATTCATTCCCATTCATCTTTCTCACTCTCTTCTGTCTATGTATTACATCTCCTTTCATACTATTTATTCTCCAGTCTTCTCTTCTTTCCACTGCTCCCATATTTCTTCTCATGTTTATTTCTCTTATTGTTTCCCCTAAAAATTCTCCTCTCTTCACTTTTCTTCCCTCTTTCTCCTTCCCTCGTCTCCCCTTTCATATCCTCCTCTTTACTCTCCTGTGCCCATCTTCTGTTTTCTCTCCTTCTTTTTTTTGTCTTCTAATTTGCTTTCTTCATATCCAGTTCTCTCTCCTATCATGTCTCCTCTCCTCTCTCCATTAAAATGTTTAAACTCCATTTGATTTATCTGGCTGACACCCCTGTATCATCCAGCCTACCTGCCACACACATAAACACACACACACACACCCACACACACACACACACACACACACACACACACACAAATACCAAACATTTAAAAAAAAAAATGTTACCTTAGTCCTGATGTTAGTCCTGGTGTGTGTCTCCACTGAAGGCTGTGTGTGTGTTCGCCTCAATATGTGTTTGGAAAAATACTCCACTGATGTTCATATCACTGTTGCATTCACTCCCATTGCCTTGTCTGCGTGAATTTCTATCCGCCGCTCCTCACTACTCGCCTGTGTCTGCGTGCGTGTGCGTGTGCGTGTCAGGTGTTCAAGCAGCAGGCATCAGCGAGTGTGTGTGAGCTGGGCCAGCGTTTGCACGAACAGGAGAGGGACTTTGCAGGCAAAGCGGCAAGTTTCCAGCGGGAGATCCAACACCTGCAGGCTCAGCTCCGCGACCGACAAGAACAACTCAACGGAGCTCTGCAGCAAAAGAGGTGACTGTGCGCTTGTGTGTATCTCTCTCTCTCCCTCTCTCTCTCTCTCTCTCTCTCTCTCTCTCTCTCTCTCGCTCTCTCTCTCTCTCTCTCTCTCTCTCTCTCTCTCTCTCTCTCTCCCTCTCTCCGAATGGTACAATGCCGCAAGGATGAGATGAGAGAGGGGACGCAGAGGAGCAATAGTCACCGCGGAGCAAATAACAGACCAGCTGAGAAAGCAGGATATGGAGAGAGAGAGAGAGAGAGAGAAAGAAAGAGAGAGAGAGAGAGAGAGGAGGGGTAGGAAGGAGGGTAAAGTGGCACATCTGCAGGTTGTCCCTGGATTTCTCTGTAGGGTTTGTCTCTGTCTATCTGTCTTCCTCTCCCCCTCTTTTTTTTCCCTTTTTCTCCTTTTACCTCCCTTGCTTTTTACTATCTTTTCTGTTGATATTGCAGCACTATTGTCCTTTATATGTGTCTTTGTTGCATTTTTTTTTTTACATTTTCTATTGCTGCTGTTTTTGTTATTGTTGTTGTTGGTTTTGGATGGTTTAATTATTTTTCACTAAAATATTGATTTTCAGTGAATCATAATCCTTTGCTCTGTCTTACTATCTTTGCTGCATATAAATATACAGTACAGATCCCCAGAGCGGCCAAAATGTATGGTTAAGTCATAAGATTTACGGTTTTTGGTGATACAGGAGACACCTGAAAGCTGCACTTTTCTGCTTTTTTCAGCTAAAGTGGCAGTCAGAACAAACAAAACAAATACAATTTGCCCTCCAGTTCACTGAAGGGGAAGTGATGCAGTGCGTAAAACATGTGCATTTTCCCAACAGCGATTACTTTGACCAGTGACTTCATGAGCTTGTGAGCCAACAGAAGCAAAGTGGGCGAGATTGTGGTTTCTTCGGGCTGTAATTAAAAAAAAAGTAGTAACACTTGACTTTTACCTCGCTGTTTTCTTGAACAAAAAAATTGATATCTTGTTCACCGACGAACAATAGGGGTAATTTTTTCCCTCTGCCTGTTAGTATTTTCTTGCTAGTGATGTTGACACCTCTGGATTCCAAACTGTACCATAGGTGATGGTGAATTGGTCAATGATATTACATCATATTAATGATGTACAATATTGATACTACATATTAATCATACCAGCAAGTGTGTTCACATTTCAGAGTGAGATTTTATGAAAGACAAAGGCCTGAGTCTACTGAGCAGCCGAACAGATACCACAGACAGTAAAAGTTCAGTTTGTATGCAACTCAAGAGCCCAACTAATAAATGCCATGGCCAGTGCAGCAGTTTGCTGACAGGATGCATGCAGAAAATGGAGTAATATCTGGTTAGCCACATATTAATTAGGCAAGATGTGCCTGCATTCATTTGCATGAACATTCTTATTAGAACCGCTGCTAAATTGACCAGCCTAAACGTTCACTAAAATGGCTGTGATTAGTGTCTCTCTTAATAAACATGGTCCTAAATGTGCCATAGTGCTGTAAATAGTCTTTGAAATGCTGTTTTCTGGGTCACTGGGGTAAATAATGAACACACCAGTGCGTACCAGACAGACAGACAATCAGGGTAGGATATAAATGCCAATTGAGGACACACACACACACACACACACACACACACACACACACACACACACACACACAGATATACACACACACTAGTTTCAAATTGAATACTGTTTGTCAGTTAAGAGATAAAGAGCAGTGGCAGTGTGTGCAAAGTCAATCGTTCTGGCAGCAGGGCATAGCTGGATTGTCTTTTCATGTTTTTATATCTTGGTGGAGATCCTGAAAATGTTAAGAGGAAAAAAAAATTGCCTTTTTCCACAAATAAACAAACAAACAAACAAACAAAAAACAACCATGAGTCAAATTGCTACTAAAGATTACAGTTGGGTTTAGGTGTAGCATTAATCAGCTGCATTAGTAATGATGTCATGGAAGGTTCTCACAAGGTTAGTAAAAACGTGTGTGTGTGTGTGTGTGTGTGTGTGTGTGTGTGTGTGTGTGAGAGAGAGAGAGAGAGAGAGAGAGAGAGAGGCAGATAGAGTTGCTGTATTCAGTATTAATACTTTTACAAACTTCATTATGTTACGCTTCCTGTATTTTCTTTGCTAATTTTCTTATAGTCTCTAATCCAGTCTTTGGCAGTACAGATGTGTTATTGTACCATTATTTGCCATCCCAACAAAACACCCTATATTTGAAGAAAAAAGAATGAGAACATAATCATATTTGTAATTGAAGGTACTATATGTATCTCTGAATGGGAGAGTTGATCTTTTTTATGTATTGTGAATATGTCAGGAAATAACATTCTGGGTATGTTTTAAGTCAGTTAAACTGGGTTATTGTGCGACACTTTTTTTCTTTTTTTTTTTCTTTCTGCTGTGACAACTCTTCAAATGAAGCAGGAATTTAAAACTATTGAAATTATATTATGCAAGAAATTTCAGATAGTTTGACAGTTCCATGTTTTGCATTAAAGAGCTGGGTAGAAATGAAAGTCTTTTTGTTCTTCATGGTTTATCGTTCATTGTCCATGAATCTGTATTCATTTGTATATATTGTGATTTCACACATCACTGGAAATAAAGAGTAGAGAGTAAAGAGAGAGAGAGAGAGAGCTTGAGTGCAGAGCGGTTTTGGGGTCTGGCAGTTGGGTTTGGTGCATGGGATGACTTTTTAAAATGTGTCTGTCTTATTGATTGCATCTTATTGATCTATTTTTACTTATTGGCAAGTAATTAGGGTTGCAACAGTGTAAACCAACAGTCTCAATATAAACTTCATTTCACATTTGCCAAACACCAGCTGGATGATCCATAGTACTACTACATCAATATTTAATGGACTTATAAGAAAAACATTTTAAATGGCAAGCCTTTGAAGGTTCTTTTAAACCCCCGTCTTATTTATAACCATATATCCATTTAATGAACAGCTGCAAAGGGCTTTTTTCCTGTTGTCACACCATGTGTGTCACCGGCCACTGGCCAACCTGGTGTAATCACTGGGGAGATGGGTCACCCACAGAAAGATGCTTCATAATATTTAATTGGCGCTAGAAGCTATATAGAGATGTGTAGTTTGCTCAATACTCGAAAGACAATATGGGAAAATCTGTTCATTCCCAGGGGCTGATCAAGACTCATCAAAACTTAAAGGCAGAAAGTCTTTAGCTGTTTTGTAACAAAGGCTGTTCTCTCACCGACATGTTTTTTTTTTCCCCACTGTGTTTAAATGCAAGGTAATAACATATGTTATGATCTAATAATCAGATTGTCCAATATAGACATATTGAACAATATATTTTCTCATAGTCTGAAAGCATGAAAATGAAGCTCTGACCTTCAGTGAATGAATTATATTCTAGCTAGTGTGGACTGAATAAATATGTTGCAGACAATGTGGAATAAATATATGACTTTTGGATAGTTTGCATTGAAAAGCATAACTTACACAATAATTAAAGACTCCATTGTGTCACTTTAGTGCGAACTGCATAAAGGATAACACATGGAGAACATTCATTCGCCTGGCTAACTTTACAAAACCTGCTAATTACATATAATATCATATAATATCATCTTCATTGTAGAGAAAATCTAAGAATCACTGGATGTTTCAGAAGTCCTACAATATAATGCCTGTAATCAGGGACTATGGTACACAAATAACAAGCATTGATAATGCTACTGCATCCTGCAGACACATTTCTGTATTTAACAGCCCCCAGGAAATACTAAGCATAACAACAGTATGCTAATGCTGATCAAGCTAAGCTAAACTGTGAGGCCATGTCAATTCAGTATCACTTCACACCATTCCGAAAGCTGAAATCTGTGAATTCAAATCCTGCACTTCCAGACTACCACTGTTGGGCATAATGGCTGACCCTGCACTCTGATCTTTTGAGGGATAAATAATTAGCTAAAAATTGTGTGGGGAAAGAGTGTTGGGTATAATCGGAGCATGATTATGAGGTGTGACTGGAATACAGATTTTCTCATTTTACTGGAATTGCCAATTTTCAACACTCAAAAATCTTTTACAAAAAGAGTTATAGCTACATTTACATATGTACATTTATCTGCGAAAGTTCTACAAACATCAAAATATAAAACGTTTACATATTTCTACTAAATCAGAATAGATTATAGCCCTTAAGGCCAACCCAAGTCAAATTTATATTCAATCAATGGGTAGATAGATTATTTAAAAATACATTAAGTAGACGACTCACCATGTACTCAATCTTCAAGCCGAGTACTTTTACTTTTGGAGTCATTGTATACGTTCGTGCATGTATATCACTGTCTGACCAGCATGGTAAATCAATTCTGTGGAGAAAAAAAAAAAAAAAAAAGGTTCATAATTTAATTAAGCAATATCGGCAAGAACAAGAGTGCTGTTCAGCTGTAGGTTATCGCAGCCGTGCTGATATTCAGTACAACAATATGATTGTAATTGATGAGTATGAAAATGATATTAATCATATACTGTGGGCTTAACTGTTACTATTTCTCAACCCAACTGAATACCAGTGGAGATTTTGGAGCAATGTCTCCAGTACAGATCAAGAAACTTGTAGAATTTATGCCAAGACACACTGAAGGGGTTCAAAGACTTACTAAGACTTTATGCTCCAATTTGTCACCCATCTGAATGTTTTTACTGTATACGGTGGTTCACTGAACCTGTATCTATCATCATAACTTTGCAGTGTGTGACTTTGCAATTTTACTGCTACCTGTGTAGATGATAAGAGTGTAGCTGTAGTAGCCTATAATTAGAAATTCCAGATCTAATGTTTTGTCCAAGTGACTGGGCACAAAAGGATGATGATCTCTGCCACAGCGCAAAGAGACACAACCCTTAATTTGTGTTCACTATGTAATTACTGTGAATCTCCCTTGTGAATACGACAGTCTGTCAGAGAAGGTTATAATCACAACAGTCATACAGTGCTTGTGCACACACACACACACACACACACACACACACACACACACACACACACACACACACACACACACACACACACACTCAGAGTTTAATTCTATACTCCTAGCACAGCTGATCAATCTTGCTCTCTGTGACCCTAGCTGTCCAAACAATGCTTATACAGCAGACTAGTGGACTGTTCAATAGATACACCGGCATGTTTATGAGAGGACATGCGTGTGCTTTAGTTATTTAGATGCTTCATTTTGTCCTTTCTTTACTAGCTTCCTTATGGGGGAAACATTATCAGCTTAAAATCGTTTTATGTTCTCATATTCTTACTTTATACTGTAGGTATTATATGCGTCATATTTTTGGAACTGTATGTGACTTTTACAGGTGTACAGTGTTACCAATATTGTTAATTATTCAAATACTTTTTATGAAAATTAAAATCCATGAGAATATCCAGTTTATACACATTTGGAGATTTTTATGCTCCGTTATGTTTTTCTGTGCATTCGTCCAGCCGTGCATCCGAGATTCTCGTTAACACAATATCTCAAGAACAACTGGTTGATTTATGTAGAATTATCATTGTAGCCAGCAGATGAACTGAATCTTGCATTCAACTTGTTTGCTACTGTTTCCTATAATATCCTAAAACCTGTAACTTTTACTGTACTGAACACATACACCTACTGTCCACTTTATTAGGAACATCCGTACACATGCACATTCTTGCAGTCATCCAGTCAGCCAAACATGCCAGCACTGCAATGCATAAAACCATGCTACAATAACTCAATTAAACATTCTTTACAACTGGTCTGACCAGAAAAGCATCCCTATCTGTGTTTATACACACACACACACACACACACACACACACACACACAATTATTTTGTTTAAAGACATTTGGGTTTGAGATTGAAAGATGATGATACGATAGATCGGAATTTCAGCTTTCATTTCATTCCAGCTTTCATATTTAAATCTAGATGTGTTAAAGAACATTTGGGGGGCTGCAATGAATTCTTAATTGGGTTAAGGTCTGGTGAGTGACTTGGCCAGTCTAAAACCTTCTACTTTTTTCCTCTGATGAAGTCCTTTGTTGTGTTGGCAGTGTGTTGTGGGTCATTGTCTTGCTTTAAGTTAACTCGTAACTTTATCCAAAAAAAAATTTGGTGCTTGAGAGCAATATATATGATGATATAACTGATATATATAATATAAAGATGTGGTCTCATCCTATATCCTCCATGCAATGGAAACCTTTTCATTATACAGTCCCCTCTGAAAGTATTGGAATGGCAAGGACAATTCTTTTGTTCATACTGAAGACATTTGGATTTGAGATCAAAAGGTGAACATGTGACAATAAATCAGAATTTCAGCTTTAATTTCCTGATATTTACATCTAGATGTGTTAAACAACTTAGAACATGGCACCTATTGTTTGAACCCACCCATTTTTCAAGTGATTATTAATTAAAAATAATCATGTTTCTTGTTTCCCAGGTGTGCCCTGTTAGATTGATTGTTTAAACAATTAATAGCGCTGAATGTCGACTCTTGGTTTGAGCCCTGGGTTTTGCCTGTGAAGACTGCGTTTGTTATTAAAAAAAGGATAAACCTGCATGAAGGCCAGAGAGCTGTCTATGGGAGAAAAGCAAGCTGAGAAAAGGGGGAAAATCAAACAGAGCCTTTGCACAAGCATTGGGCATAACAATAAAATATGAAGAAACCACTGGTGTACTAACAACCAGACATCAAACAGGTCGGCCAAGGAAACAGAAACAGTTCATGACAGAAACATTGTGAGAGGTGTGAAGAAAAACCCAAAACAACAGACACTGACATCACCAACAACCTCCACAGGGCAGGGGTGAAGGTATCACAATCCACCATTCGAAGAAGACTTTGAGAGCAGAAATACATTAATCAGCCATAACATTATAACCACCTGCCTAATATTGTGTGGACTCCATAAGACCTTTGAAGGTGTGCTGTGGCACCAAGACCACTTCTGGTAGGTACTAACCATTGCATACTGGGAACAACCCACAAGATCTGCCGTTTTGGAGATGTTCTGCCCCATTTGTTTAGCCATCACAATTTGGCCCTTGTCAAAGTCGCTCAAGATCCTTACACTGTTCCTGCTTCAAACACATCAACTTTGAGAGCTGACTGTTCACTTGCTGCCTAAGATAACCCATCCCTTGACAGGTGCCACTGTAACAAGATAAACCATGTTATTCACTTCACCTGTGAGTGGTTTTAAAGTTTTGGGTGATCGGTGTAAAAACTATTTGAAATTTAACTTAATTTAACAAAATAATGGCTAGGTTATGACCCCATATAATTAAGTATAACCCTTTTTTTTATCTGGTAGGAGCTTGGATTTATCATGTAAACAACATAAAATGCACACTGTGAAAGAAAATTCTATACTTTTATTACAGGATTAGAATACTTAATTGAGTAAGTCACAAGAAGGGTACACTTGCATTAAGGAAGCGAATGTCCAAGTGAACACACATCAGTCAAATATTGTGCTATTATATATAGCTATATATAGTGTATAATAGCTATATATAGTGCTATTCACTAAAAGTGAGAAAGCTAGCTGTAGTAATGGAAAAAAGTCAGTGATTCCTACAGTTATTTTTCTAATGGAAACCAATGGACTGTTAGCATTGATTCATCAACATACAGGTACCATATTATCCCAACATTGTAAATCAAGTGTGCACAAAAATAGATAAATAAAGATTTGTTAAATCTTTAAATAAATAAAAAGCTGTTGGTGGTGCTCTGAATCTTAACATTGCAATAAAGCAAATGTGTATGTAATGTAAGATGTAATAACAGAGATGCAACATCCCTTAGATATGAGTTCTCCCTGTGTGTGTGTGTGTGTGTGTGTGTGTGTGTGTGTGTGTGTGTGTGTGTGTGTGTGTGTGTGTTAGCTGATCAGCTCCTACCGTCCCATTGATTTCCACTTCATTTAGCAACTCTAGTGGTTTTTGCTGTAATGAATAAGGTCTGCTCTGTGCATGTGGATGAGTGTACTAGCCATAGATCAGCTTGGATTTTGGTGCAGTGGAAACACAATCTCTAGAGTAAAGAGCCACATGTCATTGTCTGGATACCACTGGACATATGTTGGACTGTTGGACATCTTCATTTCAGCTGTCATAGTTACACTTGGTCTTTAGCCTGTAAAGTATTGCCTGATATTGACAACACCATGCTACTGAGCTATATTGACTGACATTGACTACATTGAGCCTCAGATTTTACTATTACTGCTGAGAGAGCTGCAATTTATATTTGTATTTTTTTTTCTGAGAGTGGAAGTGTGTCCTTGTGATGAGTCCTCAAAATTCAAACACAGTTCAGCCTTTGTCACCCTATGATGCCACCCTGCCCTGTGTGATCAGACAATCATCAGTTGTGGTTTATTGGCAAAAATACCTTGGTGTAAAATGTAGACCAGTGGAAGTGGTCTCTTTTATCCCCATATGACCATGTAGGGTGTGTGTGTGTGTGTTTGTGTATGTGTATGCCAAATGCCTTAGTGTCCAGTTTTGATCGGCACATGCCAAGGAGTTTGAATGGCTCTCTACAGCGAATGTTGTGGTAATAAAAAATAAAAAGACAAGACGGCATGAATAAAGAAGTAGCCAGCGGCCACTGTTCAATTACTGCGTCATTTGCTTTTTTTGTTCTCACTCGAGTGGCTTCTGTGTGCTCAGTTGACTGGTTGCCGCACTTTGTTGAGGAGCACACATAGGGAGTGGTCCATATCCACCCACTCCACAACCTGCACAGAGCTGGTTAAGTTGCTGGGGTTGTATGACCACTAAAGGAATTGGACCATTGCTGCTGCAGGGAACATTCCATTGCACCCCCCCAAATTTATGTTTTCAATTGCTTATAATTCCTTTTCTATTTTGGTCACGACGCTATGATTTGGGACTGGTCATCCTGTTCCCACTCCTGGTGATTCACGCAAACATATTAAGGAACGTTCCTGAGCATTACCAAATAGTGAGCTTGGTTACTAATGCAAAGGTGATGTGACTGGGTTCTCCTGTCTCTTCCCAGTGAACTAGCCACATATTTTCTGTGAGGGAATTTAGGCAGAGAGCCTGTTTACTGGGTTATGCACAGATTTTACATTGACGTCTATACTTGGTCTTTTTCTCAGCTGGAGTGTGTGAGGGAGGACGTGTTCTAATAGGGTTTTCACCTCTGGGTAATCTGAAATGACAGAAATAACATGTTATTGCAGCTATGCCAGGACTAAGAATTTTCTCCAATTTTCTCTTTCCCTTTTGAATAGCGCCATTTTTTAAAATTTATTTTCCTTCTTGACACCAGCCTCTTGGATAGGTACATCTAAGCAGCATAGGTACATCTAAGCAGTCTCCTTAGATGAGGCTTGATATCTATTATTGAGGTTCAACATGTCTTTCTGTGATGCTTGTGGTACAGTTCTTGTGGCTCAAAACAAAATATCTATGGACCTTGCCTGTTGAAGGAAGACCTTCCTCAAGACCTAACCTCTTCTAAATCTAAAATTAGCTCAGAATTTCAGCATAGTACCTTCACAGGACAACAGTGTAAGAACAATTAATTTATTTAATTGTATTTACAGAAAAAGTTCTGAAATAAGAGACATTATTTTACTTAATGGTTCAATTAGATATTTACAAATTATGAGTGATAATACTTTATAGCATCATGATCACTAAATGCCCTGAAATTTACTGCTTTTGTAAATAAGTATTTGTGTTATATTCAATAATGTTTAAAGAAAATATACACACCTTCACAAAAATAGGTATTTTTACTGGTTATCTGTTAACTAATTTAGATCTCTAGTTTTAGAACGCCCACTGTCTTATAAGCATGTAGTTGTATTTCTACCACTGAAATGTAAACTGCCAAGGGCAAACTGCAAAATCTCTAAGCAGAATGGTTTTTAATGTATCATAAGTTGCTTAACCTGGCAAGTGATGTGGTCCAGGGACCTGCATGTCTAAGTAATACCACTAACTCACACAGAAGAAAACATCCCTCCTCCTTTAAGCTTGAGTGAATGATCACCCGTTCAAGGCAGGGAAAACCCAGTACCATCATGGACATTGCTTCAACTGGGGGATATAGTCATGGAAAACTCACCGAAATAGAACACTGATACAGACCTATGGAAATAGGTCATAAAATCATAATCGTGATGTAGGCTACTTAAATGTCATGTGATTAATACCACTGTTTTTGTTGATCCTATTTTTACTCTTATTAAAAAAAAAACAACATACAGTTTGAAGAATAAGCTGACCAAGCGCTTGCCTGCTATGCTTACAGCTCACTGTAAGTGTTGTTTATAAATTGATCCAAGATAAGCAGTGTCTCTGATTATGATGCTGTCTGTCTTCCTCCATTCAGGAAAGAATGAACAAATGAATGTTTGTTTGTTTGTTCATTCATTGTAAACTTTTTGAGCACTTTACCAGGTTGGTATGATTGATTAATTGATAGTCATCAATTATTTGCATTGTGTGTGCAT
>CM074969.1:11751903-11780778 GCA_037577455.1 Pangasius macronema
TACAGCAGAAGTGATCAGGGTGACAGGAAGAAAGGTGCTGGGTATGTCATCTGGAAGGAGGAAAGAAGATAAGGAGACTTGGTGGTGGAATGAGGGAGTTCAGGATATGTTTTGATTTTTAATTAATTTAAAAATCTCTAAAAACATGTTTTCACTTCATCATTATGGCTGATTAAGTGTAGATTGATGTGTAAAAATGGCAATTATATCCATTCAAATTCAAATCCACAATATAATACAATGTGCAACAAGTAAAGGGATCTGAATACTTGAATCCACTGAATCCACTGTATACTGTTCAAAATTAGACAAAAAAGTATTTGGACACTATAGCCTTAACCAATAGCCTTCTTTTTTCTCAGAAATATTAGTAGTTGCATAAACAAGCTCCAGTTAATTCAGAATGCAGCAGCCAGAGTCCATACTAGAACTAAAAGATATGATCACGTCACCTCTATCTTATCCACACTGCTTTGGTTCCCAGTAAAATTTCACATTGATTATAAAATACTACAATCTACTTTTAAAGCACTGAATGGTCTTGTGCTGCAGCACCTGTGTGAACTTTTACTGGTCTTTTATGATCCGCCAAACACCTACTTTGATCAAAAGGTGCAGCCTCTTTGTTGGTACCTCGAATAATTAAGCCTACAGTAGGGGACAGATATTTCTCTTACAAAGCCACACAGTTATGGAACAGCCTTCCAATTAGTGTTCGGGACTCAGTTACAGTCTCAGTCTTTAAGTCTAGGCTGAAAACATATTTGTTTAGTCAAGCCTTTTTTTACTAAGCTTTTCTCTTGGGTAGAGGCACAGATCTAGAAGTTTCATGGGCATATAGTGGGATGTTTGCCACTTTCTGGCTATCTCTTTAGTTATGCTGTCTCATAGCTAGTCTCTCCCTGCTTGTACTTTGTGCACACTCTGCGTTCTCTTAAATCATTACAAACAAGAGAACATCTAATAATCTATGTTTTATCTCCCTCTCTCTCTCACTCTCTATTGAGGTACAAATTCTAGTCCTGAATTACCAGTAATCCTGACTCCTTCTGCTCTCCAGACCTGCCTGATCCATACTGATGCCACACTTTTGCTTGGAGTCTTTGTCACCTGAAAATTACTTACTGCTGCTAAGGATGGCCCCACATGGATAGCCTAAAGATGATCACCATGGGATTATTGTTGATGGTACCATATAGAAATAATAAAGATGAGTATGGATGTTCTTTCTCTGATAGCCTTAGGATTACAATTTCTAAGAACAGTTTGCACTCCAGACTCCACTTATCTGAATTTCAATATGGGTATTACTTCAGTCTTTAATGAGTCTACGTATATGAGTTTAAGGACAATTGTATCGTGATTTTGACCATATGGTATACATTATGTTATAGTAGAGAAATTATTTATAATCACCCTATCACCCTTGAGTCTGGTTTCTATCAAGGTTTCTTTGTCATATCTACTCAGAGAGTTTTGTCCTTGTCACCATCATCTCTGGCTTGCTCATTAGGGGCAAATTTGGATCTCTGTAAAGCTGCTTTGTGACAATGTTAAAATGTCAAATTTTAAAAGGGCTATATAAATAAAATTCATTTTCATTTCATTTGAATTGAACTGTTAGATCATCCATGAATACCCTGATGGGAAACTACTACTCGTCAGTCTTGGTCTTGGGCCCTCTGCACTCAGTCTCCGCTGATTTGACAAGCATGTTAATGGCTAGTGAAAACAGGATCACCGTTTGATCTTGTGCCAGCACAATGTTGCTGCCCCAGAGGAGACTGTCATCCTGAAGTTGTTGTAGTAGTCAGCGATGAGCCTTCTCATTCTAAAAGGGACATGGTGTTTGCTCTGTGTGAATTGTACCAGCTTGTGTGGTATGGAGCCATATGCATTTGCAAAGTCAAGCCTCAGCACTGACAGGTTGCTCTGGTGTTCCCTGGCCTCTATGATGAGCTGAGTTACCATGTCTGTGTCTTCCAGATACTCTGACATACCTGTGATGCCCTCTTTCTGGACTGAACTGTCAATGAAACTGTTCTTTGTGAGGAAGGTGCTAAGTCGGTTGTAAACTATGCCGAAGAAGATCTTGGCTTTGATGCTCGACAGGGAGATGATGCTGAACTGATCAATCCCTTTGGAGTTCTCCTCCTTTGGGATCCAAATCCCCTCTGCCATTCTCCACTGTTCTGGAATCTGGTCCCTACTCCAGATATCTCTGTGGCGATATTCACTGATAATCTCTGTGGCGTTCATGCACCTCTTCCTGTGCTTGCTTGAACTGGTGTCTTTGAATCTTTGAACTGGTGAATCCTTGTCTGCCTTTGGTTGTTGCTTGGCTGCTTTACCTTCCTTTTCTCCAAATCTTTCTACACATTTTGAACATTTTACAACTCTTCTATATCAAAGCAAACCTGCAATCCTTCCCCCAGATTAGCCCAGAATAGGTCCTAGGTGTGGGCCAAATGTGATAACACACTTAATAATCTGCAATACATTGTCAGTGTTGCATTTGAGACCTGCTTTACAGAGTCACCTGCTTCTGAGAAATTAAATGAAAATCCATCACCTTCTGATGTGAAGCCTGTTCAGAACAGGAACCTCAGGGAGCTTCTGAGCAACTCCACTGCAAATGTGTTAAGGTGAAACATTGAGCTCTACTACTTCTATCTTTAATGCTTAAGAGAAAATGCCCCTGTTTTCCTGATTCCTGTTATATTCACATTAACAGAGCACACAAACAATAATAATAAAAGTTGAATTGATAAAGTCTTAAGCTACTATATGTAACAGTTAATTTATAGAAAGAAGAGGACATAATTCTGCTCCTAGTTACACCAAGGGCTTTATGTGTGAGGTCTTAAAAAAGTGTCTGTTTCTTTTGGTTCAAGATGTTTTTTTAGAATAGAGTTATATAGAATTAGATTGTCTCAAAGCCACTTCAAGAGCATCAACTAGGGCTGTATTCAAGAGGCTGTATCCAAGAGACATGGTCACAAAGCAGCTTTACACAGCTAGAAATGGTTCAGTCAGTCATTATTTGTTACAGATGTAGATTTAGATCACTATTGAGCAAGGGGGTGACAGTGGCAAGGAAAAATTCCCTGAGACAACATGAAAAAACCTTGAAAGAAACAAGACTCAAAAGGAACTCACTGTTTTCAGGGTGATTCCAGATAGTGGGATTATAAATCATTACTCTATCAGCTGGAATGTGAATATACTCATCTACTTTGTGTGCACCTTTCCAGGTAAAAGATGCATACTAAAGTTACAAACTGTATATTCCTATATACATATATATTGACCAACAAGGACTCTACAATATATTAGCTTAACAGTTTCCAAAAGTTCATTTTTTTAACATTTATGGCATTTGGCAGACGCCCTTATCCTGAGCGACTTACATTTATCTCATTTATACAACTGAGCAGCTCAAGGGCCCAGCAGTGGCAGTGGATTTGCACACACAACCTTCCAATCAGTAGTCCAACGTCTTAACCACTGAGCTACCACTGCCCCAAAAATGGTGCTAATCTTTAAAGCAGTCACATATTATCTCACTAACATATTTTACTGTGTCACAGAGGAAAAACAGCCAGGCCACTGCAGAAAACTGGATTGTACCTTTAAGCCTGAGAAGCTATGGTCCACAAGAGGGTGTACTGTTCTCCCAGCCAAGTGAAGATTACCTAAATCTCAATAAAAAAAAGTGAAATTACCTAAATCTCAATGTTTCTCAATGTCTTTCATGTACTTCATGCATGTGTGTTTGTAGGTCAGATTTCTCATATGGGAGAGGAAATGTCTGGTGCCTCTCTGAGCAGTTGCTTCTGATGATACACTGAAATGTCTGTTACATCCAGTGTATCTCTTGAACCAATGGCTCCATATATGGTGCACATTAATTGAAAAGAGAATCTCTAACCCTAGAGAGGCGATAACCCCATCTTCCTGATTCCTGTTACATCCACCTAAGAAAGCATATGTATGAAAAGCTGCATTCTCATATATTCTGGAAGTCTCTATGATTTGTTCCTGCAGGCAAATGCCATCTCACATTGGGAGGAGACCCAACTTGATAAAAGCAGATATACTGTACATGGCAGTTGATTTACAGGAAGAAGAATGCATAATTCTGGTCTTTGTTACACAAAGGGCATGTGATTATGCCTTTGTGCTTATTTTTCATGTACTGAATATGGTCTAACTGACTGAAAACTTTAAAAAAAATGTTTTTTAAAACATTTAAAAAAATGTTTTTTTTTTTTTTTTGTAGCTCAAACATTTTTTGTAACTCAGTTTTCTAAAACCATCTTTTGCTTGCAATGCAGTACTCAGTCTTTTGGTTAGGAGTCTACCAACATCTTGATTTGGCACTTTTACGTCTATGCAAAAAATGCTCCAGATCTATCAAATTGTGATGGTATCTCCTGTGCACAGCCTCTTCTCGTCGTTCCACAGCTTTTCTATATACTTTAAGGCTGACGGGGCCATTCCAAAACATCATCTTCTTATGAAGCCAATCCTTGGGTGACTTAGATTTTTGTGCTAACCCATAAATTGCACGACCTTCCACTTGTAAAAGAAGTTACTCTCTATCTAAATAAAATATAAAGTATTTATACTACGTTTACGATTTAAAAAGTCTAAATAAATTACAGTATCAGTGTATTGTATATATTTTAATTACTAAATATGAATATTAAGTTCAATTCAATTCAATTTTATTTGTATAGTGATTTTAACAACGGACATTGTCACAAAGCAGCTTTACAGAAATAAATACATTCAAGAATTTAAATAGTTTTATTTAACATTTATACAACAAAAAAGGGATTACACGTTCGGTCTCCGCTGTCACTGTTCCTTTAACTCCCTGAGATGATATGAGGAAGAAACCTTGAGAGGAACCATTTTCAAAAGGAAACCCATCCTCATCTGGGTGATAACAGATTATTATAAATTATAATTATTTAATAATAATTTAATTATAAATTATAAATAAATCCCTTCTATAACTGTATACTATATGGACAAATAGTGCAGTTGTGAAGCCAGGAAATTCATTACTCTTTTCACATGAAGTCTGGTTTCCTGAACCTATCCACTGTCCACTGATGGAGTCCTGAGTGCAAAACTGCTCACAGCAACCGCAGTCCCAAAGCCACCAAAACAATTACAGTACAACTCCCCATATGAGATCCCCAAGCCATCTCCAAGGCCCCCAAGTGGCACCATCCCCAGCAATCCCACTGATCTTCAGGCTGTTCATGTGGGGCCACCCCCAGGAGCAGCAAGCGATCTCAACTCCGTCCAGACCTCATTGAAGGTGACCCTACATCAACCCTACATCGGTCATTCACAAGTGCAGATGATTCCTGTTTTGATAGTGGTACATCCTTGCCAAGAAAAAATGTGATCACATGACCAGCATGCCAATATGTATTTTTTGTGTCTTACTCTTCTTCTTTGCACTTTTTGGCAGGCTGCAATACCAACTTAAGGTGCATACCGCCACCTAGTGTGCCAGATTACAAGTTGAGACAACTGAAAAACCCTATCAAATGCAAACTTCAGATGACCCCCCAAAACAGCCGCAAACCAAGACAAGACCCTGGTTCTGATAAGCCAAAAAATATGACTTTTTGTAGCTTTTAGTTTTAAATTTTGTGGTTAGGGATATATATTTTTTGAATCAATGCTTATATAATGGCATCTTTAGTGTCAAATTTTTCACAAATTGTGTTGGAACACTTCTATTAATAAAGGACAAATGTTTTCCTAGGCCTGTCTAAATCTCTAGAATGTGAGGGTTAACCATAGTTTTTAAAATGTATATTAATATTTCTTTAAAGCTTTTAAAAAAATAACAGCAGTAATTTCTTATAAAAATTATCAGCACACACAAACCAGACATTTAAAAAAAATCTGTTGGCATACATATGCATTATATGACATATATTCATTTTTAAATAGAAATAAATAATGAAAAAAGTAGCAGAGATATGAAAAGAAAGAAGTCAAAAAAAGATAAGAATTAAAAAGGACCTCAAAATGTATAGTTTTAATAAAGTATTTACAACCAAGTATTATAACCTGTGTAATATTTACACATATATTTTAACATTTATAGCCTGCAGGTGGTGGTAGTGAACATTTAGAGCTTTAGATCAGTGGGCCTCATTTATAAAACTGGATACAAACAGATTTATTTGTAAACACAGAAGTGTTTTCCCAAGAAATTCCATATTCAAGAAAATCCAGTAATTTTGGAAAAAACATTTGCATCCTACTTGTGCTCCTGAGTGTGTGTAAATTCACGCGTAGGAAGACTAACTAATGTAAACCTCAACTTGATCGATTTTGAATCATATAATTCGCATCGATTACGGCGTTTTTATATATTGACTATAAAGTCTAGTTTTAATTTTTTTGTGTGTTTGCAGCATTTAGCAGATGCCCTTATCCAGAGCAACTTAAAGAAGAGCTTTGGAGTCACTATCAAAAACATATCCTCATGCTAGCTCACTAAGACAAACCAATTATGTCAAAAGAAATGCCACTGTATAAGCGGAGGATATGCTGGTCTGTCTGCGCATAGCCATAAGTCAAAACAAATGCCACATCTCACAGAAGATTTAGCATGTCTTTCTTTCTGTGCAACGCTCCTGCAGACTGGCTGAGACAGTTTTAAAATAGCAGTTTTCCTGTGTCACATTCTTGGTGTCCATGATCATCTGGGTACAGTGTAGATCTTGTTTTCTCATCCATTTTCAGGTCACACAATTTTTTTTCCACCTCATTTAATCGACACCTAATTCACCTTTTCTGAAATTTGTCTCTAGATTTTGACCTGTTCAGATGCACTGCATTTTTTTGGCATAAAAATTCAGAATAACTTCCACTTCTGCATTTCTGCTGATAGAAAGGGACAAATCATCAGTAGAGTACAAAGGTCGGGAGATACGTGAACTTGAAAAGACCTCAAAATACCCGTCTAAATGCAAATGACGATCTATGTACGATCAACATTTTAAAAAAATAAAAAATAAAAAAATCTGTGTTTTTGAAACTTTTGTAAATCCAGTGGAAAATCTTTGTTCAGTTTAGCCTATGCAAACATTTACACACAAATTTACTAAAAGATTGACAAATAAGGCCCATGAGTCATTACTCTTTTTACGGAACCATCAATGGAATTATTGAAAAATTTACTAAGGGAAAATTTTAAGACTTTGTTATATTATACTAATCAGCCATCAGATGATAGTAACTGGTCCTTTTATTGATGATATTCTTCACTCTGTCTTCTCTGGTGGTACAACTTCCATTAGCAGCTGAAGATGCATGGTGAGGGGAGCTGAGAATATTGCAGGTGAATATTTAAAGATTAAAAACTTGTGCTATACATTCGCAATTTCCATTTTACCCTTACAGTACAATACAATGCTTCAGAATAATTAGCTAAGTAACTGGGATTGATCTTACTTTATAAAGAGAAGTGAGCTGTACTAAATGTGCTACTTTTGTGAACAATAAATTGGTGTAATATTATACCATCGTATAATAATGAATAATTAAAATAAAGTACACTAACAACTATACAAAAGACGAGAGTCGAAGTCGGCCACTCACACAGTTTGTGTAGTAGACATTCAAAGCCAAGCAAATCTAATAGCTTATAAAATCATTTATTTATTTCTACATTCCATAGATTCCATAGATTCTAAATACATAGATTATGATTAAAAAATGGTTTAAGCCATGGCCTCAGCACAAGTATATCATATGGCTGAAAGGTTTTCCAAGATGGAGTAATTTATTACTGGTGAAAGAAATGAAGCTGGGTGCAGAATTAGTGATGTTGTTCCTGGCCAGGTCTGTAAACTGTCTGTATCTGTATAAAGCTCAATTTGTATAAAGCTTCGCCTGCTTTACCTAATGAATCAAGTAAATACATTTTTATCATTTGGAGAGCCAGGAAAGGCAATGCTTTGGATGAACTACCTTTAACTGTATATGATGTTAGAAAACTCCCATGTAGATATTCTAACGGTGCTATGCTAACAATGCTAACATCATTAGGTTGAATGGTTGAACGGTGAAGTGGGTTAAAGCTAAATGCTTAAAATGCTAACATCAGCCAGCAACACACTGGAGAAGCCGATACTCACCACTGTAACAAGTAAAGTATATGTAACATGATTAGATGACAAGTCACTCAGGAATTCACTTTACATTACCAATAATTAGAGGTTTACGTTATTTAGTTACCGACGGCTCCCTTCTATGAATAGATTCTTCCGGAGTTAGCTGAGTTTCTGAAAGCCAAGCCATCCTGGGTATAAACTAGCCTATAGCCAGCCTTTTTACAAACTTGTGAAATTGTTCTTTTAGCTCAAGTTAAAAAATAAATAAATAAAATTAATTATTGCCATCTGCTCTGGAATTTTTATATTTGTCTCTTTTATTTGCGTTAGCAAAATGCTAAAAAGGTATTAATCTTTTGTGAGGTCTATTTTTGTGCAACAAACATTAGCTACTTTTATCATCTATATCTAAATAAAGAAGTAAGCGAATGCCCTTAATAAATAAACAGCCTAGCTCAAAAGTGATGTCATGCTAATCATGCTAGTTCATGTCTACTATACATGCTACTGTAGATCCTGGGGGCCGAACTTTGTGGACATGAGCAGGACCACTTTACGGTTAGAGAACTTATCTTGATAAACTTTAACTAATCTTGATCAATGAACCTTTAAAGAAGAAATTAATCCTTGGTGTTACATAAATAGTGTTACGGCTACTCACTCGTGATTCTGCGGGTCCAGCCAAACTTGTAGTACACAAAGGGAACGTAAATAATCAGTCCACTCAAGATGAACACTGCGCAGTACAGATACTCAAGTTCAGGTTTGTCAATGATTGGAGCCAAAACCAGGTAACAGGAAACAACCACCACCACAGCAGGGATAACTATGGGCACCTGTGAGGGACAAACATCTGAAACTATCGGGTTTCATTTATCAGGCACTTTTGATGATAAGTTTGGTTATCACTTTAGCTGGCCTATGGATCACATCCAGTATTCACACAGTTCTTTACCTCTTTCTGTTTGTACCAGTTGTGTCATGTAGAAACAGACAATAAATTAACATTATTGTCATTTTGGACCTAGACTAAACAAAGCCATAAACTGAAAAAAAGCTTATGTCTAGGATTTAAAATGTATATTGAAAATCACTCTTACCTTCACAGGTCTGTGCAATTCTTTTCTTGTGAAGCGCATGACGATGAGAGCGAGGGCAGTAAGCCCATAGAAAGCCCACTGAGCAAAGCTGAAGTAGTTAATGAGAGAGTTGATGTCTGCTGGAATTACATAGCAGATGCTCAAAAGTGCCTAGATTTGGATACAAGAGCAACACATACACAAACACACACATTTATATATTTATAATATATAAATATGCCTAGGGGCAGGGCTAGCTCAGTTTTTAAGATGTTGAACTTCTATATTGGAAAGTTGTGATTTCAAAACCCACTATAGCCAAGCTGCCACTGCTGGGCATTTAACCAGCTGCTCAGTTGTACAAATTAGATAAATATAATTTTATAATTACTTTTAGCATTAATTTGTGTCTCCCAAATGCCAAAGATATAATGTATAAATGTCTACATATGAAAGGTTATGCATGCATCTTTGCAAAAGCAAATGAATATAGACAAAATATATAGAGAGCAAACAATCAATTCGGCAATATAAAATTCATCCCCTATATCTGTGACTTACATTAAAGATGAGTGCTGGTGCGGGGGTATAATGTTTCAGACTGTATATCCTTTCTTAGAAGTGGTACACAGGAAGTGCTGGTCGGTGTATTCAGTCGGAATGGTCATGTGTGTGTGTGTGACACACACACACCAGAAAATATCAATTTGCTATGATGGTCCTGAAACTGTAAGACATTAAGGCACTGATATGTTGTTTTATATAACAGAAGCACTGTGTAACTGACCTGTACATCATATTTGTATTTTAACTCTTGAGATCAAATGAACAGAGCCAGCTAGATGACCACATATAGCATGTCTGAAATGGCTGTGCTTCAATCAGTCATTATTTGTTACAGATGGAGATATTTGATTAGTATTTAAATTTGTGATTAAAAAAGTATAACTTTATGATTACCAGAAATGCCCTTATGAGCTCTGCATTATTAGTCAATTGTGGAACTGAGCACAGAAGATCATGGGCACACTTTGAGCACACTTTCCCGCCTAAGTGCTGCCAGTTTTCATGACTTTTAACAGCTCGAGACACATCTGAAACACTCCTAAATACTCCCCCACTTAAAAGTACTCTTAAGGCTAAAGATTGTTTTTATACAAGTGCTCATGTTGAGAATGATGGAGATACTTGGAAGGGCATGATTGGGTGGAACAGCAGTGAAATGTATCTAACCAACTTCCGTGCAAGCCACAGATTTGTCAATATCTGTGACACTATTTGAAAACTAGATTGCTCATAAGTGTACTTGTTGCCCAAGCACCTTGGGCCAAAGGTCACTGATCAATTTTGTGATAGCATCTTCAGACCTGATGCCATACAGTTTAAACAATCGGGTAAAGCAAAGGCAGAGCTGACAACTAATCACCACAAGTTTATCTGGTTGGGGACATTGAGTCTGAATGTACCATGTTCAAATCCTCCACCACAGAGGCAGCTGCAGAAAGCTGTGGCCAGAAGAATGTGCCTGTCATGGCGGCAACCCTGGTGGATCACCCTGGTGTTTAGCGAAGCCTTCAAGTTGAGGAAGGGGGCCTTCAGAGTTATGATCACAGAGGAAAATCCTGATTCAACTGAGAAGTATAAAGGAGCCAGAAGGGTTGTTGCAGAAGCAAGTGCTCAGGCATGGGAGGAGTTTGGAGATACCTTGGAAAAAGACTTTCAGATAGCCTCATGGCAAACCATTCAGTGCCCCTTTTTAAGAAAGGGGACCAGAAGGTGCGTATCAGTTAAAAAGGAATTACACTCCTAATCCTCCCAGGAAAAGTCAATGCCAGAGTTCTGGAGAGAAGACTCTATCTGATAGTTGAACCTAGGTTTCAGCAAGAGCAATGCGGTCTCTGCACAGGCTGTGAAACAGTGGACCAACTCTTTACTATTGTACAGCATTGTGAGGGGTCATGGAAGTATGCTAATCCAGTCTACGTGTGTTTTGTGGATTTGGAGAAATTTATGTTTATGTGCCTCAAAGTTGTTGTGTGAGGTACAGGGTATCTGGGTTTCTACTTAATGTAATCCAGTGTCTGTATGAGTACAGTGAGAATTGTGTCCATAAGAATGGGATGCTTCCTTCACATGAGGGGAGAAACCTTGCACCTGGTGGAGAAGTTTTTACCTGGGGATCTTATTCATGAGTGAAGGAAAAAGAAAACTTGAGATTGACAAATGGATCAGGTATGTTGATGAAATTGGAGCTCAGTTTTCAGACAAAGCTGTCTGTTTACCAGTCAATCTATGTCCCTATCCTCCCCCATGGATACGAGCCGTTGGTAGTGACTAAAAGATTATGATTGCCTGTCAATAGGAGGGCTGGGCTTACTCTCTGTGATAGGAAGAGGATCTTGGCAAACTGAGAGAGCCTTGATTTATAGCTGGTGCTTCTACAAGTCAAGTTGAGGTGTCAGTTGAGGTGGTTCTGACACCTTACAAGGATGCCCCATCCCCCGGTCAGCTCACTCTGGAGCTGTATTAGGTACGTCCCAAAGGACAGAGACCCCAGGGTATGGGAGAAAATGGAGATATTTTATTGGAGATATTTTATTTCACAGTAGGCTTGCGTATGTCTGGGAATACCCAAGGAGGAGCTGGAATCTGTGGCTGGGGATAGAGTTGTCTAGGCTGACCTTCTAAGCCTGGTACCACCAAAACCCCCAGCAGGAACAAAGGAAGGAAAATAAACTGCCTTTAGTCACTGATATTTGTTCTGTCTCATTCCGATATGCTGAACATTTCATATCTTGACATATGGAGATCGTGAAAGACAATGTTGGAAGAATCAGGAGAAACACATACATGACTAACACAGAAATACCTAAATACATATAAATGCAAAGAAAATGTGGTTTACCCAAATGGAAAAAAGTAAAACTTGAAGAATTATCCAAATAATGTTTTTGTCTGCAAAAATGGCCTCAAAGTAATAGAGTATTATAGATATTTAAGCTGTAGTGAAAGTGTACAAATGGCACAGAAATCTGACACTCTCATGGCCAGAATTGCTATCAGACTTTAAGTTTTCTCATGATCCAAATTATTTTTAATTTTAATAAAATTTATAGATGCATAATCAAATTTACCTTCCAGCTGTAAAACAGCTTCCATTAGCAGCTCCGAAAGTGGAGAAGACCACAAACAACGGCACCACCCATGACAATGGGTACAGCACTCTGTCCCCAAAAGTCTGTGTAGCACACAATGCTTTTAAAAATAGTTGGCTTAAGTGACATTCAGGAGAATTATACATAGATTCTTGATAAACATGGAGGATTGAAGTGTGCAAAGCTGATGACTGACTTCTGCTGACTGTTTTTCTGGAAACTTTGAGTACTAAACCATGCTATTTCCAGCTTCTCCAATAATTATGTTACATGTCAAAATCAGATTGCTTCATAAACTGTGTATCTCTTTAATAACTATACTCACCACAGCAACAGCAGAAGACTGAAGTAGTTCTGTAGGTGACAATACACTAAAGTATGCAATATTGACCAACACATAGCACACTGACACTAAAGGAATCCCGATGATGATGGCCAAGGGAAGGTTCCTGTCAAGAGGAATTGTATCATTATAACCAAAAATGCAAAGGAGAAAATTTTATAAAAATCCCACACATGGTGCAGAATGATCAGCCTACAACTTTAACAAACGCTTAATTATAAAAATAATAAAACAATATGATCACACAATGTATGGACATGACACCAGTGTGCACTGTTAGTGTTTCACCTAATTCATCTGCGAAGATGAATACACTACAATGTCTTCTAGGTCACAAAAATGAATAACAATGACAGATGTCTGCATTATAAATCAGTTGTACAGTGTTTGCAAAATAAATACGTGTAGTGCAGAACAAAGCACTGATATGACCTTCACCTGTAAGGATCTTTCAGCTCTTCTGTAATGAAGTTCAGTTGATTCCTGTAGAAGGCAGAAGGTAAAGAATTGATTCTGCTACAAGCCCAGTAGTTAGAATGTACCATCTGTGTCCACTACCAGTTTCTATTTATTATTCTAGAGGGTGTCCCAAAAGTCTCCATACATAGGGCAAATAAAACACTTTTTAGCAAAATGTCTTCCAAAATAGTTCACACTTAGTTTATATTACATATTTTTTTCAGATAGCCTTCAAGAATGCCTTTGACAAAAGAACAACATATTGAAATCGTTCTCATTCTCATGGCTGGAAGCTGTCTCAAGGTTGCAGTGGACTTTAGCAGGAAACGTTGCGCACACACACACACACACACACACACACACACACACACACACACACACACACATGAAACCGTTGCCAAACTTGGAGCCACAGTTGGGAGAGACGACTCTGTGTGTGTTTACTAAGAAGTTTAATAGTAGAAATTCTTGTGAGAATCAAAAATGAAATATATCTGAATATTCAATTCAAAACATTTACTTTAAATTGTTGTGATGTCATGCATTTGTAATGCACATATATGTTCCTAAAACACTTGTAATCTTGAATTCTGAATGTGAATTATGTGTTCTTATGCCTGTTTAATTTTACCTAGCAAAATAAAATGAACTAATAGTAACTCTATAGAAATAAACCCAACTAGACATTTGAAATAGACATACAAATTTGAACAGTACTGTATACTGTATTGATGGCATCTACCTGGTGTGTATGGTGGTGATGGGCACATGATGGTTGCTAGAATGTAATAAATCGACTCACCATCCATCATACGCCCAAAGACCATTGTAAAATGCAAGTCCGATTGCCCCAAATGAAGTTGTTCCTCCAAATGCATTTTGCAGATTCTGTGTGTTTCCTGAAAACAAGAACATGAAAGAGTTGACAGTGACAGATATTTATATCAGCAAAGGTTTAATCTACTGCAAACTACCCATTAATTTACGCTACAAAAAAGAAGTAAAAAAAAAAAACATCTGCTGCAATATTATGTCTAGTGTTTATTGATTTTCATCTAATCACAGTTCATTTGTGTCATTTGTAGACAGTGCAAACCTTTGGCCAGCATAACGATGCCTGAAACTACTATGATGACGATGATAAGTAGTTTGGCTGCAGTGAAGAAATTCTGCACATAGCTAGACAGCTTCACACTTAAGCAGTTCACACTTGTAAGCAACACTGTTAAACAGGTAAAGAGAGAGAGAGAGGTCACACAAGAACATAAATATGTGGAACCAGTATTTGGTTTAGAATAATATTACGCTCATTAAATTTCATCCCAAAAGTTGATGATACAAAGAAAAACAAACAATGTTAATTATTCATCAAAAAAGCAGTGATACAAGGATAGAGTATTGGGATCAAACTATGACCTGTTCCCTGTTGGGTTTATGAAACTGCTATATAATGCACAATGCAAGCTCAGATTTGCACATCGTTTACATGAAACACTAGTTTAATCAGTGTACGCATATTATTTGCTAATTTATGCAATTGTGGAAGAAGTTTCTGTGCCATTAAGATGAAATATATTTTGACCTAAATGCTTGTTCTCCATGTGTCTGCATGGGTTCCTTCCAGGTTCTCTGATTTCTACCTAGCAAATGGTGGCTCATCAATAACTTCATATATCTATCACCTGTTCAACAAATGTTTCATAATCTCCATAAATCTCCATAATATTCCATATTCTCCATAAAGTCCTCATTCAATAGTCTATACATTTTAAATTCAGTTGAAATACTAATTACTTCTTTTTTAGTGACCAAATATATATATAATTTAATTATTTTTTTTATTAATTATTTGAAAGATATAAGCAGATGCTCTATTGATGTGCCTGCCTTTCTTGATATTGCACAATCATGAGAACACATGCTGACTGCCCCATTTATCTTCATACAGTTATTATTGCACCTAATGGTCAACAATGGGAGCTAATAGAGGCCCATTGGGGCCAACTAGCAGTAGAGGCCCATTGGGGCGGGAATAGCACTAATAGACGCCCATTGGGGCTGGAATCATGCTGCCCCATGTTTGGGGGAGGAGCAGAGGACAAGACAGTTAATGACAGGGTTGCCAAATTGGGCTAGTTTCAAAATACTTTGCAGCTGCAAAGATCGCATTTTATAGCAAACAGTCTGAATTAAATCAAATAAATTTCTACAATATATCTACAATATATTTCTACAATATATATTACAATATATATAATAGATATATTGCAAGGTTAGGGAGAGGGAAAGGGGGATTATGGAGTGGATAATGTTGGTACATCAACTTTGTTTCCTACACAGAGAGCAAGAAAAAGAAGAAAAACTATGTCTCCTTTTTCCAGTGTCTGAGTTAATTTGGGCTAGTTGCAGGTCTTTTCAGACCTGAAAGACTCTGGCTTCATCATGACCCTGACTCAGCATAAAGCACTTTCTGAAGATGAATAAAAGGTTTAATACATTAGGAAATAAAGTCTTAATGTTTACTACAAGGATGAACTGATATTATTTTAAGAAGCAAACAAGTTTGAATTATGGGTATATGTAACAGCAGACTGTCATTATGTATGAAAATGGGAAATATAGAGCAAATAAGGAAATACAAAAAGATTACTGATATATACTGCTATTCTCCCCATAACATCTCATGCAGACAGCCTAATACTACAACTTTATTACTGAAATGTTACATTTTTATCCTTATACAACTTTATTATACAATTAATGTTAGCTTTAATGCATGCTGTATATTATGTGAACCATGTGGTCCATCATTTCAGGACATCACTTAATATGATTTTAATATGATGACGTTGTTACTTGGTTGTAAATCATTTGCAAATTGTACTTCATTATAACAAATAAGTTCAAATAAAATATAGCCTATTATAATAAATATAACTGCTTATTTATACTGTATATATTATTCTTTGCATTTATTGTTATTATTATTAATAGTAGTAGTAATGTAACTTTAGAAGTGAATAAAGTAGCACTCTTTTTTCTCACATACAGATGGAGGCAGCAGCCAGGCATTTGCTGATTATCACAGGTGGGGTGCACCCTGGGTAAAAAGGCGTAGAGGCATATTCTCCACAGCTGAGGGCAATGATGGCCAATGATGAAGGCTTCAGTATTAAGATGGTTGTCCAGGAGTAAAGGTAGGCAAGAATGGGTCCAAAACTCTCCATCAGGTATGGGTACTCACCACCTGACTTAGTTATCATGGTGCCAAGCTCTGCATAGCAAAGAGCCCCTGTACACACATACACATTTGCACAGAAACACATACATCCACTGTGTACCATTTAGAGTGCATATTAGGTTCAAAGAGTGCATTATGATAAGGCTTTAATGTATTAAACTAAAGAGGATTTTTCTCAGGGCTGCAGTAGGATTTTTCACCTCGGCGACTTTTGTGGAGTGCTTGAATGCTTCTGAAAAACTGAACATAACTGATTAACGTCTGTACAATGTTCCTCTACTCTATAATCCCACGACCCAGTTTGGCTACAATGTAAAGCTTCTATCAAGCTGCACCAGTTCCCACCATCTCTGCAGCTTACCAGGCACTTTTTGAAGAAAGTTGGTTAACTATTCCCTTGCAGTTATTCAAACTTTGGCTTTTTTAAACTAACAAATGCAAAATACACAAACATTATATTACTGCCAGAATTACCACATAATATGATCAATAACAATAATTAACTGAAGTTGTAAGAACTAAAGATTTGTGTGATTTCATGCAATGATTACATCTAAATGCCAAATGCACACTTTATGCACACATAATGTGTGTCAAAGAAGCTGCTGTTTTGTAGAACTGTAGCTATTCTGAAAGGGATTTATTCAAAGATGAGTTAAGCAAAGCAAAGTTGTACTGCAATAGGGAAAGCACACACAGGTATTCGGGTGCTAGGTATTCAGGCCTCAGATGTACTATAGTATACTATAGTATTTATTGTGATATTCAGACAGTTACAGGTAGTAACGCACACGAAGTGGAGTTACCTACAACAGAGGCGTATCTCAGTTACATGCCATTCATACCTTGAATGTAAGCTTGTTTCACTTGAACAGTATTAGCTCAAGCGAGGACCAGTAAGTCCAACATCAAGTAAGTCCTGCAAGCTTAATATCTGAACTTTCTTGTGCCCATGTAAAAACCTAGTGCTCATGAGATTTTTTTGTTGTATCCTGTGGGATCTCAGTCCAGATCCAGGCACCTCTAGACTCAACCCAAAATAAATAAATAAATAAAAAATAAAAAATAAAACCTAATAGTGCACCTCATATTCACCTCCTCTTCTGTATTGTATCAAAACAGATGATCACATTATGTGTGCAAAGTGTATAATGTATTTAATAGCTTTCTAACTGTTTTCTACCTCTTTACACAGGAGCTGGAGCACTTGACTCTAAGGTAAAAATAGCTTCAGAGATTAATTTATTGATTTGTATCATTGGTATACAACTAATATTAAGCAACTTGGTTAATTATTAGTTTAACTATCTTAGTAAAAAAAGACTAGATTATTACTTTTAATCCCTCTCACAACAGAAAGATTGTTATTATTATTTTTTCTCATGGCTTGTATTAGTAAGATCTTCTCATGTATAAACAGAATAAATGCATTAATTGGAATGAAAGTGGAACCTTCAAGCCTCTGCCATAGTGACTGGAATGCTTTTAGTTCAAACCCCAGAACTGCCACTGGGTTACCCCTCCAGAGCCGTACAACCTTTCTCATGTTAAAAAATAAGCTAGGGAGCAAGAAAGAGAGGAGAAAGAATTTGGAAATAGGACAAAGAAAAACATTCAAGGAGAGCTAAGAACTTTAAGGTGAGTAGATTGTGTCCATGTCTATTTACGAACCAAGAGTAGCCAGCACACCACATGCTGCCCACACACACAGGCATGGTCCCACTGCTCCTGTTTCCTCCAGCACAGCCTTGGGGGAGATGAAGATTCCCGAGCCAATCATTGTCCCCACAATCAAGCAGATCCCACTTACTAGACCCACCTAAATACAGTTAAAGTTACAGATACAGAAAGTAAAATAATAATCCTAAAATACAAGAGAAGATAATGTAATGGAATACAAACAGATCCTTCAAAGTGTATAAGTATAGCAGTTGTTTATTATAATTCAAGCTAAATAAGTTGTACTTTATTAGTATTTGATTTGTCTACATATTTTATAGAATGCTGCAACACAGACTTTAATTGTCACTGTGACACACTGTTAAAATGTGTGGCAAATAAGTAACGGCTATGAGAAAATATTTAACATTCCACTGTGCAGCAAGGTCACGTTGTATCTCCCTCCACTGCACACCTACCCAACAACATACTCACTTCCTTTTGTAGAACAGTAGCTTTGATTTCCGTGCTCAGTTTGTTTTGGGAATCTGTTTTATCTGTGATGGCACCATTGTCCATTTTATCCATCGTGTATTCTATGTAGAAATTGCAGATATGTGTCTTATTTTTCATCACATATTCAGCAAATATACAAATCCAACTTTGTGTGCTAACTGAATCAAACAGTATATACTGTACTACAGATATGTGTCTTCTTTTATCTGTCCTTGAAACCAATTTGTTGATGTTATGTAAAGTATGCTCTTTCCTGGAAAGCAATATTTTGCAGCTACTTTTTACTGACAAAGTAAAATGTTGTAGGTGTGTTAGCAAATGTGCAGCAAAGCGATCAGTATTGCCTCCTGTGTCAATATATGTTGCCTAATTGCCATACAGTTATGACTTTATAACCACTCTCACCCCATCTGTTATCGTACAATGTGCGTACTTTAAATGACTACCATTAAACTCTACAAATAAAATTCTTAGTATGATTTTGTTGGCATGATGCTCATAGGTTACAGGTTTTAACCAACCGCTATTATTGCAGTAAGATTCAATATTGAGAGCTTCACACAACAAAAAGGATTGTATTGCTTCTATAAGATTTTTTTCCCTCCAAAATCCAAACAAATATGAGCTCCAGGAAAACAACAATTTCTTACAATTAGTGTAAAGTTATTCAATAAAAGCAAAATACATTAAAAATATAGAAAACAGACAATTCCAAAGCAAGTTTTTTTTTTTTTTTTGGCAAATCGTCAGCTTGAAATTTAACTAAAAAATAAAAACAAAAAAACTATAACACAATTTCAGTCTTGCACTCATTAACTTATGTCTTTGATCTTTACTCTTTATTAACAATTTAATTTATTACATACTTACATCTGTGAGAGATGAAAAGTCTATGTTATGGTTAAAGGTGCAGAAATAAGCCTTTTATAAATGACTGCAGATGAATCTGGAACAAAATAAAGACTTAAATAAACTACTAAAGGAAACCTAGTATTTAATCATTTTACTTGGCTTCACATTATATCATTATTTATAATACAGTACACACACACACACACACACACACACACACACACACACACACACACACACACACACACACACACATATTAACTAACTAAGATTTCAGGAATGGTAAATTAGGGAAACAGACACAGGGACACACTTTTCTAAGAAAAAAAGACTATTATGTTCACTCAATGCTATTTAAATGTAAACTACTTTTTCTATAGTATAAAATAAAATCCAAACCTTAGAGTAGACTCCATTCAGTTCTGCACTTTGATGGTCTGCACATGTATGGGTTTGTCTTTTCCTTAGTTCTGATCCATCCTCCTCTTTATGTCTGATAAAAAGAGGTGGAGTTTATGCTGCTCACGTTAAGACTTGTTGTTGATTGGAGCATGTGAGTACGAATGAGGAGGAGAGTGGCTGGGACTAGCTGGAGATGAAAAGTGCACAGATCCACACAATACCTCTTTGACTGAGACACTTGATACCATATGGACTGAAAGAGTGGACTGAGAAAGAGACAGAAAGAACACCTAGAACCAGCTGAGGACAGGCCAATACACAAAAGTTTATGTCCAGTCACAGCACCGGCATTAAAATAGTAGTGTCCAAACTTATAAAAGAAAAGTGTATTTAAGTGTACTTTTAAAGAGCCTATTTAATATTAAAAGTACATACTTTTAATGTTAACACTTTATGCACAGTTTAATACAATACCTAATAACTTACTTGTATTTAAACTGTAATTAAGCCATGTTTAAATATACTGTATATATAGGTAAACTGTTCCATTCACTGTAATTTCAGTCTGTTAAATAACATTGCAAAGCAAACTCAGGAACAAAGTGTACAATTACTTGGTCCTTTCAGTAAAGTACTTTTGAAATGTTGCTCCTAAGGAATTATTTTTCCAGATTGTTTTAGTGACCCTATAAAAAATATCTTTCTTCAGAATCAGTGCCCTTGACCTGCCTGGCAATCTCTGTACTTTTATCGAACATTCCTGCAATGTTTAACAACAACGACTTCTGTGCTTATAAAATAAGCCTCCTGGACACAATGTTATGGTTAATGATATGGCCACATAAGCACAAGAGTACTACATGGCTGAAGCAAACCCTTTCAGAAATCCAGAATGGTGGCTTGTTTTTGGATGGGTCTCCTGTCAGCCATAGACATACCCCAACATCACTTCAGTCCACCCCGTGATAATTCTCCTGTGCAAAAAAAAACTTAATGACAACAAATGCAGTGGAACCAGAATAATTGGCAGCACTTTTCCATGATGGAGGACACAGAATGATGCTGCTTGTAAACAGATATATAAAGGCATTGGTATCAAGCTTTGAATTGTTTTAATGGCTGGCATTACATAATGAATCAGAAAATAAAAATTAATTACAAAGATTAAAGGACAGTGACTACACTGGTAAACATTCGCATAAATCATTATGAGCTTAATTTTGTATGTTTATAGATTTATAACTTGAGTGTACTTGCAATGATGTTATAACATTCTTTCCTAATCCTTACTCTAGGTAGCATGCTAACTCTAGTTGAACCATCTTGGTTCTGATATAGCTCCACCTATTTAACCATTAGAGACCTAATCTTGTCAAATAATGACAAATCTTACCTAGTACACTTTTAACCTTTTAGCTGTGTATAATCATAGTCTCACAGAAAAGAGAAAACCCTGGAGCAAATTATTTACTTTCTAAGTGCAGATTCTCCAAATCAGTTCAGGGTTATTAATTTATGTCCTGCAAATAAACAAAGCTGGCTGCCTAACTATACAGTGTTGGTCGTTAGCAAGCTAGCAAGGTATTCAGTTAGCCAACTAGCAAAGCATATTGGCTCTAGGTTCTAGGTTAATATTCTAATGTAATAAAAATACAAAGGACAGGTTAGAAAATTAACCATGGTTCTANAAGGGCGGGTTCTTTCAGAACTAGTGGAGTCTTTCTATGCACTTGCTCCTTGCCAATACAAATATAAAAATAATCACCTCACAACAGTGGTTTCATGTGAGTAGCTTAGAAAACTACGTCATGCTTGTCCCCTAAACATTGTGAACCCAAGTGACCCAGGTGGCTTGGTCGTCCTCCACATTCGTAGAACCATACTTACATACATACCTTCCATTCTGCTTCTTTACGTTCTGGTCTGCCAGGGTCATTTCCTTTAGAACTAATGGAGGCCGCATATGAAAGTCATAACAAAGGTTTATGATGCTTCCAGAGAGTGCACCTTACCAGGAAATAACAAGCAGCACTAACAGTGCTGATACTATTCCTTGTCGAGGATAAAATTTGTTCAAAGTGTTGATACTGCTCACTGTTGGGGATGAAAATTACTCAAAACGCAGCTACCACTCTATTTGTAGATGTCACCAAAGCACTAATGGGGGTGTAATGAACCAACATTAAGTCTGTAATATCTGGTGAAGGTGAAAGTGAGCTAAATGATGGTACATGGTAGATGATATCACTGCTTCACAAATGTCCCAACGTGACACTCCTATTAGTGCTGCCCAGGTAGCCATGGCACATATCAAATGGTATTTAATGGAAAAGTACAACAGTTATTGTAAAGTGCTATACTGTGTTTCCACCAAAGCAGCACTGGGTTGCCTGTTATAAACAAAAATTATAATTTGTTTTAGAATACACAGACTTATTTTTGTTACTCATTTTATTACTTAATTTGGTTTGTGGGACATTGTTGTCATGTTAGTCTTTGTACATGTTGTACAGTGCTCTGCTCTTCCATTTCTATCTTCTCATTTTTCTAGCTTTTTTCATTAGATATGTGCATTAATTCCCCCATCATTGGTGTTCTGCTAAGGCCTTCTGATTGGCGAAGGTGACTAAATCTGGTACAGCAGGTAGCGTTGCCGCCTCACAGCTCCAGGTTTCCCAGCTCCTACCTCTCAAAAATACGCCAGTAGGAGAATTGGTGTCTATTGGAATTGGAGTGGACTGGCATCACATCCAGGGCCCACGCCCAGGGTTTTCTTTGGGATAGGCTCTGGATCCAGCACAACCCTGACCAGGAAAAAAGTGGTCACTTAAGATAAATGAATGAATGATTGAACTGAGGAAAAGTAAAAGTATTGATCAAGAAACTTACTCAAGTAAGAGTAAATAAGTAGTCGAGTGAAAAACTACAGATTCTTTTTTCACATGTCTACAGTTGATGCAAATTATCTATGAAAAGTTCTATATTTGAGGAATGCATTTTTTGAACAATTAAGCTAACTAACCAGAGAGCAGTGCTGAAGTGAACACCACCTCAGTTATCAACAATATATAAAGAAAGTATGTAATTTACATAGGCAATCTACAGGGAACTGTACTGTAATGGCTTGGGACTGCGATTGCTGTAGTGGCTTTGGGACTGCGGTTGCCACGAGCAGCTTCGTACGCAGGACTCCATCAGTGGACAGTGGATAGATTTTAACCAACCGACTTCTTGCGAAAAACTGTGATGAATTTACTGGTTGCACTTTTGCACTATTTATCCATATGGTACACAATAATAGAAGGGATTTATTTATAACTGCACTATCCATTGCACCCAGATGAGGACTGGTTCCCTTTTGAGCCTGGTTCCTCTCAAGGTTTCTTCCTCATATCATCTCAGGGAGTTTTTCCTTGCCACCGTCAGCTCTGGCTTGCTCATTAGGGATAAAGTCGCATATTTACAATATATATTTTTAATCCATTTATTTCTATAAAGCTGCTTTGTGACCACTGTTGTGACAACTGTGACCAATGTCCACTGTTAAAAGTGCTATACAAATAAAATTGAATTGAATTGAATCTCAAAGAAATGACCCTTGATCACCAATCCAGTTTTAGAGGAGTATTAAGAGCAGCCAGAGCTGCAGCTTCACTTAAAGTGGAAAAAGCAGTCCTACTTTAATGGGTTCAGCTAATTCACTGCAGGCTCATTACATCCTGTGCCTTAGATTGAGTTAGAATTATGTGCTGTTCAGTTGTGGTGCTTGTAGTGTCTGTAAAACTGTCTGTCTAACTACTGTCTGTAAAATATATGGCAACCTATTTAGAACTTACATAGAGCAGTTGCACCTTCCCATTAAAGTGATAACTAATAACAAGTCTACTACAAATCAGATCACAAATATAATATATGATATAAATATTACATTTTACAGCAATCAATACATTTTGACTTTAAATTGATTAATAGCTATGTCTTAACTATAATTTTAAGACCTGGTAAGAGCTGTCACAGATGTGTTTGACACACAAGTCATAATAATATAAAGGCTCAGTAATCAAACTTGTGATTCTTCATCTGATTAATGACATCCAATTTAACTAGCTCTCTAAACACAATGTGGGATTTCTGTCTAGTGATATTGTTTCAGTTACAGTTTCGTTACTGCTTATGTAATGTTGACTATGTTTGAACAACAAGGTAGCTAACAGTTGACCATTTGCATAACATGCACAGTAGATACAGATAATAAAACTGTTTACTGGTGTTTTCACCATTATTTGCCTTATATAAAACCTTCTAAACTTACAAATAATTTAACTCTAAAGAATTAGCCCACTGATTTAACTTTTTTTTATTTTGCATTTGTATTGATGTGGGTATTTAGAAACAAGGAAACATTACTATGGATAAATCTTTTAAAAATCAGAAAATGTAGAGGTTTTGTTTTGACTGGAGTGACATGAAATTAATAATTCAGTGAATACCAATAGCAAATATCTTATGTGACTACAGTTTGAATGCAATTTATGAAGGAAATTAACAGCCCAAACTGTTTGTTTATTTATTTATTTATTTTTTATCAGAAGTACTTGATATTACTGGCTGTTCACATTTTTTTCAGTTATATGCATTGGTATATGTATGATCTGATAATTGGCTTTTTGTGCATTATTGCGGATTCAGTGAGAGAACTGAGATTGGAGGTGAGACTTTCTCCCATTTGAAGTGATCCCCATGTGTTTAGGAACAATTAACAGTAGGATTGCATTATTTATAGCTTCAACTATCAAGAGTTAAAGATATTTGTAATTACATTTGTGTGGGTTTCATTGCATTACATTGTTATACAATATATACAATATAAATATTTAAAAACAGACTTTTTAAAATGTACCATATTGAATATCACAGCAGTTGAGGGTAGCATTGATAGTCTAATAAGCTATCTCCCAGCTCCAGGATCCCTGGCTCAGTCCTGAGTGTGGGTTAGTGTCTGTGTGGAGTTTTACATGTGTTCACATGGGCCTCCTCAGGGTTCTCTGGTTTGCTTCCACACCCTAAAAATATTACAGGCCTGTGAGTGTGAATGAGTGTGTGAATGCATGTGTACAGGCTTCCCTGCAATGAACTGGCATCTTGTCTGTGGTGGATTCTCCCATCTTGTGCTCAGTGTGACTGGGATTTGCATCCGGTGCTGCAACCCTGACTAAAATAAAGGGGTGACTTGAGATGAATGAATGAATGAATGAATGAATGAATGAATGAATGAATGTTATTCCAATGTTTGTCATTATAGAATGTTATTTAGTCCAACATCTTAATATGTACTCATTTTTACCACGTTCATACAATATTAGAATATGATAAAGATAATTTTGGAGAAGCCCCAATTTTATCACTGAAATTTTATGCTCCTGAAGATAAAAGTTTAGGCCTAAGCCAGTGACTATATATGTGCCAAATGACCAAACATTAATATCATTATTTGATATTAATATAAATGGGGGAGTGGGCTAAATCATACTGTAACTCTTCTACAGTCCTGGACAAAAAAAAAGGGCCAAGCCCAAAATGGCAATATATTAAGCTTTTCCCATTAGATAAAGGAAATTGGTAGTGGATCGCTTTTCCTTTTGATTTCTTTAAATGATGTTTAGGCCTTGTGGCCTTTAATGGATCAGGTGTAGCAGATAACCAAATAATAACTAAACTTTTAAGGAAAAAAAAATCCCAAAAGATATTTTTTGGAAAATGTATACACCCAGACATGAATTTTACATCAAACATTTTAATCATGATCATGATGACTTTGCGTACAAGAAGACTATATAAGTGAATTTCCCTGTGTCTAGCTTTTCCCCAAACAGTTCAGTGCAGCAAAAGTAAACGAGCAACTGGTGGCACAGGAGCTCTCAAGAGTGCGTTTGTTTCATTCTTGCTAATTCTCTGACCAGTGATTTATTGTTAAAACTATTGGCCCCTTTTCCCCCTCCAGGAGTGTATATCGAGCCTCTTCAGCTTCACCCTGTGAACAGTAGGTGGCGATAATGCATTTGTCGTTGGTCGGGGAGTGAGCAAGTAAAGCCTAAAGAAGCAGAACTACAACAAAAAGGGCGACGAAGAAGAACTAAGGTTGCGTCCCAATCCGCACATACCGACTATGTAAGACAATGTGAAAAGTATGCCATGTACCGCTATGGTGACGTAATTAGTAGCCCAGCATACGGTTTGGGACTGTTGCGATTCCCGAAGTTTAGGAGTCGACTCTGAGTCCAGTGATAGGATTTGATAGAGTCGATCCCAGAACTCGACTCTATACATTTTAACGGCTGCATGTCATTGATTATTAATATTTTGACCCACGTCGGAAGCTTACTTTGAAGTCTTCATTTGAACTTTGGCGATGAACAGCTGCTGATTAAGTTGTATTAACGAATGTGAGCCGAATCAGTTTCACTGTGCGGAATCGACTCCTTGTGAACGACTCTCGATTCCCTAGGCCCGAAGTCTGTGAATCGGAATATTTTTAACCGACTCTCAGCCTCAATGTCGTCGTGTTGTTTATGCTAGCATGAAATGTTAACAAATATATGAATATTATATATTATATGAATATTTAAAGCAGACTCAAGATGAACACGGCTCTAAAGCACTGGAAAGAGGCGGCCACTGTGATCCTGGCTGCTGGAATAAAGTACAAGCGAGGTGTTGAGAGTGTGTGGAGAGAAACGGCAGGTTTATCAAATCTACAGCAAAAAGCAGCTTTCGACTATAAAGTGCTGCTGCTCAAGCGGAGCGGGAAAAGCGGCTTTATGCCCAACGCCTGTGTGTTTCCGGGTGGATTAGTGGAACCTTCTGACTTCTCCAGTGAGTGGTTAGAGCTTTTTAAAGCTTTCAGACACTTGCCCAGTTTTGGCTTAGCGACGGTGAAGCAGCCGCAGGAGTCGAGACCGCCGATATTCGCGACTGACCGGCAGCAGCTCGGGTCTCCCGTCCCGGGGGACGTCGCTTTCAGGATCTGCGCAGTGAGAGAGACATTTGAGGAATCAGGGGTGCTTTTGGTGCTTCCCAATGAGGAGGCAAACACACTGAACACTGATGTTCAGAAGGGAAATCATCATTTCCAGACTCATTCGGCGCTTACAGCATTGTCTGATCGGTGGGACAGAAGTCTGATCGCTAAATGGAGGTCACTGGTCCTTGAGAACTCCTCCAATTTTATCCGGATGTGCAGAGAGCTCGAGTGTTTACCCAACATTTGGGCTCTGTACGAGTGGGGCAACTGGCTGACTCCTGTGGGCGCGTCCCTCCGGCAGAGGAGGTACGACACCGCCTTCTACGTGTGCTGCTTACAGGACATCCCGGACACACTGCAAGACCAGAAGGAGATACAACAATATCAGGTGACCTCTGTGTGTGTGTGTCTGTCTGTCTCTCTCTCTCTCTCTCTGTGTGTGTGTGTGTGTGTGTGTGCCCTTGTCAATTAAGGTATGTTTGCACTTTCTACAGGAGGCCTGAAGAGAGAGATTTTTTCAACCTAATGCAAATTAGCTCCATCACAACTTTAGTACCTGCCTGATTTTAGTTTCCGTAAGAGTTTAGAGTCCCGCTTGACATTTTCACTGAATTAAAATGTTACAGTTCATTTAAATACATTTGAAAGACAAATAATTCATAGACACTAGTAAATCATGTGCTGAAGGCTACATTTAGACCATGACTGGATGGACAGTACACACCACCGCCCACTCTTTAATCCAGGAGCTTCACAACTATAATCAGTGCTTCCTCCATCTTGGATTATCTGACGAGGTCTCGCTGTGACGTGTCGATCCTCTATTGGTCACACGTGGTCATGTGATACGGAGTTCACCAGACTTGAACTTTGGAATACAGCGATATGCGAAACTTCTTCGCATGAGCTCCGATTTCCGGTCTCCAGCATTCGTATGCGTATGAATGGAGGTCAATGGAACAAAAAGTGTAGGGTGACCGCCCCTTTAGGATGTCCCAGTATGAAATTCACATCACAGGTTTATATAAATGTGCTCATTCTAATATGTTCTGTAAGTTTCTGTAGGAGCAGCTTCTTCACAGGGACTCGTTAGGCCACAGCGTCTGATTTATATCATTTTCATAGTCCTCAAATCATTCAGTGATCCCTGATGGGGGCGGGGTCATCCTGGAAGAGACCACTCCCACCACAATAGAAATGTTTCACCAGAGATAAAAGTGATCAGTCAGAATAACTTTGTATTGATTTGCAGTGATTGAAGGCACACTGAAGCTGTTCTTGGAGGCTTGTGGTGGCAAAACACCAGTGGAAGCCCCTCGACAGGGGCAGGTGGGGCAGAGCCCTGCTACATGATTGGATAATTGCATGAATTAGCAGGTGTTCAGGTATTCCTAATAAAGTGCCCAATTGTAAATTAACATCTTACTTTTAAATATTGACATGCATTCTCTTTTTGGTAGGTCACATGAGCAGATACACACTGTCTCACTGATGCCAAGCTTGCGGCAGCAGGGAGACACTTTGCATGTCTGTAGGAGTTCACACATCACATCAATAACGCTAGACTTGCTTTCATGCTTCTGCCAAAGCTGTTGGCATCCCCTTCATTTCCTGGATCCAAAAAGAACACAGGATGGCCTTTACCAATTTTTTATTTTTTGTTTTTACCTCCTTGTCACCAGAGTATCATTCACCACCAGTGTATGGCAGTTTGGTCGGTGAGGCATGTTCATTACAAAATGGCAGGTTTATTGAGTTTTGGCTAAGGGACTATAACTGGAAGCACAATTTCAATTCTGTTACTCTATACCAGTAAAAAATCTATATCATAAATCCTACAATGACTTATGAACTGCATTACCTATAGATTAACCACTTTTACTTACAGATTAACTACTTTTACCAACAGATTAACCAGTCGTGGCCTAATGGTCTGAGAGTCGGACTTGTAACCTGAAGGTGAACCTGAAGGTGGTGGGTTTGAGTCTCGGG
>CM074969.1:11780785-11795659 GCA_037577455.1 Pangasius macronema
ATTCTGAGTATGGGTCACCACACTTGGCTACAGGTTACTTCACTCACTTAACCACTTTCTTGGATGCAATCCAGTGAATGTTTTGTGTCTCTTATTCCCCTCTTCTACAGTGGTCTACGCCACCTGAAATACTTCACAGCTACCGGGACAGAAAAGTTTGGATTGCATCACCTCAGTTATATGATATTGGACGAATGTGCAATTTTCCTGTTCTAAGTGACCTTCACGACTTTGCCAGACAGAGATCGATAGAAGGCTGTGAGCGGTGCCTAGCCGTTATCTTGAAGGCTGCTGACTGCAACATAATGCTCTTACCAGGTTTGGATTAGAAGTTAATCAAAGGAAACCACTTTTGATTGCCAGAATTTTATATTATATGATATTTAATAATAGTCAGTGCATCACTAGTTTGTATGTAACGGAACATGATCTAGGACTAGGCTTAATTTTTTTGTGGATTTACAAATATTAAGACTTACAAACAAACCATACTGACAAATCAAAATCAGCTGAAGTATAAATGAGCAGAATCAGCTTGAACTATTCGGCTTCGTTAGTAATGTTAGTCTTCGGCTAACATTAGTGACTTGTTGCAGAAGGCAGTAACTGCTTATTAGAGTGAAACGGAGAAAAATGACAACTATTTGTTTATGTAAAGTCAAACAAGTAGTAGCTAGATAATTGTTTGATGACTAATAATTCTATTTTTAAAACATTAAAGATGGCTAGCTCATGACCTTGGTTGGATTGCGCAAAATTCATTCATCCATCTTCTGCTTTACCACAATTTATCATCTTTATTCATCAAACACTTTATCCCAGGCAAGGTTGTGAGGGTCTAGAGCCTGGGAACACGGGGTACGAGGTGGGGATATACCATGGATGGGATGCCAGTTCAACACAGGGCACAATGCACTCCACTATCCACCTACCAGAACGATTTTTGGAGGTGGGAAAAACAGTCAGGATAAAAAAAGCAACAACAAACAATTGTAACCTTTGTAACACATTGGGGTGCTCACAGGGCTGAGTATGAAAAAACAGGCAGTGGTAGCTCAATGGTTAAGACCTTGGACTACTTATTGGAATGTTGTAAGTTAAGTGCCAAGCTGCCACTGCTGGGCCCTTGAGCAAGGCCCTCAGCTGCTCAGCTGTATAAAATTAGATAGATGTAAGTCTCACAGGATAAGGCCGTCTGCCAAATGCTATAAATGTATGAATTTTGGAATTTCTCAGATCCCGGCTGCTCTCTTAATTATGGCCTCACTCCTGGGACAAAATTTTCATCCTTTTCGTCCATCTCCGCCTCCAGGTTAGCATGTAGATCATATTCCACGGCACGTGCACTTTTAAATCAAATTACAAAGTTCCGCCTACCAAAATATGCCGTTTCACTTGGAAATACACCGCGCTGCAGAAGAGAAATGCGTTTCAACAACCAGTATTCAGGCGTAACAGGATTGCCAGGTACTGCCTTTTGCATTTTTGGCCAAAGCTATGCAGTCATTTAATAGTGAAACTGCAAGCTATATTTGTCCATAACTAGCATTATTTGTCCATAGTATGTAGCAAAGGAAATGAAATGACAACTACCTTATGTCTGTTGGTTTGCTTACATGAGATTGACTAACCGTAATGTAATTGTTTACAAGCCCCTGCCTGGGATTGAAACAGTGCTTGTGAAACATGTCTCCAGAAGTATTTAGACTGGAGAGATTCCAGATTTTCTATTACGTATAATTAACATTGGTCAAATGTCTTTTGGTCTTGTCTGTGAATCCACAGGTGACAGTTTATACCCAGAGAAACCTGATAGCATTGTGTCTACAGAGAAGTGTTTGGAGGAGCTGCAGAAGGACAGTCCAAATCTGCATCGCATTGTGATACACAATCCTTACCAAAGCTCTTTCTACATTAACATCACACCTAAATACAAGCATCTACCGCCCCTTAACATGTTGGAGTCCAAGCATGACAACAAGCTCTAACACGGCATTTATGGCAGGGTACTAAGGGTACAATTAACCTAATATAGGTAAGGTAAAAGCCTTACAGATTTATTAACATGGTTTAATATTGTAAAATGAGTGATAGAAAAGTTACTGGTTCTGGAAATTACTGAATGTGGATGTGATGTTGAATTCAGTCACTGAGCCAATATGGTTAAATAAAGTAAATCAAATCAACATATGCAATATTCATCCGATTTATCGTGGTTTGATCCTGAGCTCGGGTACGTCTATGGAGTTTCACATGTTCTCCGCATGGACTTCCCCTGGGGTATAGAATGTCAAAGTTGATGTTGATATATATAATAAATGTCCTGTTGCAGTTTGTTTTCATGATATGGGAGCTTGTGTTGCACTCTGGCAGTCATAGTCCAGGTCCTTATGAGCTGAAGCTATGCAAATTGTGGTAAGAATAGAAAAAAATGTAAGCAATAATTAAACATTAATTTCCACCTAGAACGTGTACAATAGTAAGAAATAAACTGTAAGTAGAGATCAGACACACAGGGTGTGAATCTTTTCAGTTTAATCAGACAAACAACCCGACCAAAGAAACTACAAAATGACTTCGTGTTGTATGCACGTTGCTATACTGCTGTGGAGACAGTAGCATGAAAATTTTAACTTCCATCACAATTTAAATAAACCTCAACAGAAAACATTCAGAAATAACACTCCTCTAGACATCTAATGAACTCCTCACTCTACAATTCCAGTGAAAACCATAACTTAAATGACAAAGGAAAACAAAAATCAGCTTTTAATTCAACTGAAGGCTGCTTCATAGAATTACTTAATTTGTTTAGACTTATGGTTTGGTCATGGTGGCAAGTTCTACATGGCTCCACTTGTTAGGATTTCAAATTCACATTGCGAAACAGAACTTGGAAGTAGAAAAAGGCAAAAACTGTACAATTTCTTACTATTAAATACAATCACTCTGTACCAATAATGACAAACATCCCACAGGTAAGTTTTTCAGAGTACATTTAAACAGACAGCAGCTTAAAATCTAGATATAAAATGCCAAAAATTGCAACGTTAAACCAAATTCGCCAACAATAGGTCTTTTTGCTAGCAATCTACTGTTGAAATAAAAGCTAGTGAAAACAGGGTGCCAATTTTTCAAGAGGGCAATTTGAAAAAACCCAAATATAGTTTGTTATTAGGAAGGAGGGAAAGCCTTGTTATGCAAAAAAGGTTTTACTCCTCAAATAGAAGAGACAGTAAAAGCAGTACTACCCAAAAAAAAGAAGAAAAAAAAAAGGGCTGTGGCTAGACTATGACAAAGAACCGAGACTTTGACAGATTTGTCAGATTGGGGGAAACTTGAGATCCTTTCTGCCGACCATTCAACATGCCACAACATTTCTAAACAGAACAGCTGAAATTGGTAAGGACTGGATTGATATGAGAAATCATTACAAAGTCCATCTACAAAGTTCACTTTCAAACATGGTTTCAACACGTGGTTATGACTAGATTTAAAATCAATTATTAAAAATGGGACCACATTGGAAGAGTAGACAGACATGAAAAATACATAAAATGTGACCAACAGCAACATGCAAAACTTTTGGCACCATTTTATTCATTTTAATAATTTTGTCTTTTTAACAGAACTAAATCACATTTTGCTGAGGATGTCAGTGCAGTTACAAAAACAAAACATGCATACTCTCATATATATATATACTAACTGTGACAAGAAACTCAATTTTGCTCATTTTATGCATTTTTTTTTAAATTTCAGACTAATCCTGATTTTCACACAATAAAAAAAAAATGAAAAAACATGTGCCTATGGTATCTTGACACACTAAATGGAAAAAAGGAAGAAAAGCAATTCAAGTGTCTATTGTAATGTCACACTGTTAAGGAACTCCCAAAAATTATGCCATCAAAAATCATGCCAACTAACCTAGCACAATATTACAAGGTTATCCTCGGTTTCAGCAAAATGTGACTGCAAAAAACCCTAAAAAGGTGTACAACAAGTGAGAGAAAGAGGAAAACACACCCACACACACACACACAAAGTGATTCTATAAATGGATTGGCTGCTTTTAGAGGAAAACAAATGATTAAAACTGAGTGCACTAGAAAGACTGCTCTAAAACAATGAAAAATAAAATTTGCTAAACAAAAAAATTTAACTGGGTAATGAAAGTGAAAATTAAAAGACTTTGCATCTAGTGGTTATGTTTCCAAGTTCTAGAAAAATAGACTCTGTTCTGAACAATATTCAACTTTTTACATTTTAGTTAATAACAGCAGTCTTTCTAGTGCCCCCTATTGGCAGCACAAACAGAAATGAACACCACACAAAAACAAACAAAATACGTAACCACTAAGCGTCAAAAGTTAACAAAAAAAAAAAAAAAAGGTCAAGGGTGAAAAATTTCAAGCGTCAGAGAAGCGAAGAGGACAACGGACTGGACGATGAACTTTTGACGTCACATCGACATGCTAGGGAAACGATGAACAAACGGGCACGAAGATATCTAGAACAAAACAAAAAAATAACGAACAACAAAACTAGGTTAAAGCCACAACAGAAAAAAGGAGAGGAGAAGAAACAGAAAATCATGTAAATGATTATCTCTGCATGGAGAAGGTTGGGGGTCACAGGTACACATTACTTACTTTGGATAGAACATTGAATGCAACACAGGGGATAAGAGGAAGGAAAGTGGAAAGGAGAGACAAGCAACATGCCAAAAGGAGTTAAGGGGAAAATTTACATCCAACACCACCAAGAGACAACAAACAGTGTCTACCACAGCTAAACAACAAAACAGGGTTTATTTTAGTAGGTAGCTAGGGTTTTCAATATACTTCTAAAAAAAAAAAAAGAAGAAAATGAAAAAGCAATTGCCATCAGCAACATTCAACCCTGAGCTGACATTGTATCAGCTCGGGACTTCACATTTTTAAGTGTCAACTCAAATAGCTGTAATTTCAGACTCAAAAAACGTTGTGCTTTAAAGATTTTCTAGACCTCTTTGAATGTACACGAGTTCAGTTTGTGCTTGATCGCTTAATCATATTGGGTAATGCAATAGACAACATGAAGGCATCTTACTAGTTGTGCATAAAGGTCCTATAATGGGCAAAAGTGGTAGAAATAATTACATACATTTATAGTCTGAAACGGAAAGCTAATAACTAATGGCAAACAGCCACAGTATGTATATTCAAGTTGCACAAATTAAGACAAATGTATCCACAAGCAGCTTGTATAGGACTGTTTGGCACATCAGTGAAGCTACGCAACCATACTGTCAGTGTGCAGCTGCTTTCTGTACGGTGCCTAACCCAGCACTTCTACACAATGAATTCTCCTTGTACTACAAATCAGCATTACAACGAAAATGATTCCCCCAACAAGTAGGAATAAGGTACGGGCAGAGTCCACATGTAAAATAATCTTTGGATTCAGAAATGGACATTACACTGGAACACCCCTTGGGGTTGACCTAGTTTATACAATTACGGTTTATGTGAATTGTTTTACAGAGGCACAGACCATGGATTGAGCATTCACAGGACCAGAATCGAAACATTGAAAGCGTTCCAGGGTTCAGACTAAAGCTACTGTGGCTCATGAATACATTAATACGGTTATATGAATACTCAGAAGCTGCAACCTTTCAATCTAAGAGCTCTTTTATTAGAATTTTAGTCATTGATTAATACTCATTATCATAGTAAAAACAAAAGTAATTTTCGTGTACGTTCTGACTGCCATCGTGCAGCGTATAATACCACGCGTAGTAATTTGGCAATACCAGGTGTAATTCAAGGGAAAATCCAAGCAAACTACAGAATATGACTTGTTTATATTATATATTATGGCGCCATATTCAGTCAATGATTTAAGTGAGCATTTAGATAAGCTAAATTTAAATCTTTCACCTGGCAGCACATAATAGCTGCTACACTACTCCATGAAAATCTTTGAGACGCCAAGAAGTAAAATAAAAGCTGTTGTTCCTGTCATTATGTAGGAAATATATTTCAAAAGCATTCACACTGTATATTGGTTCTGGGGGGGGGGAGAGAGAGAGAGAGAGAGAGAGAGAGAGGGAGGGAGAGAGAGGAACAAACAAAAAACAGGGACCTGTTTCCACTTGTACAACAACTTTAACTGAACCCTGGAAGAGCATCAGAGAGACTTCAGCACCCCAAGAACTATGCATGAACTCTTCATACAATTTTTAGTGTTGGACAAAGACAATACACTTAGCTAAAAAGGGCCACATGCCTGTTGCTTTAACAATTTGTGAATGTATTCACAAAACTTTACATCAGGATTCTACAAAATACTGTTGAATTTTCTAAGTGATTATTAAACATTTTAATTCAGAGAAATAATTTACGCAATATTATAAAACCTCTATAAAAATAGAAAAAGGCATAATAGTTAAGTAATATACACAATCTGGTCAATGGTTTCTCTTCCATGTCCATAAAAACACACCAAGACCCTGTAGGCCTCAAGTATTAATGAAATGATTAATCTTTCCTTGTTATGATAAATATTTACTAATCATAATTGATCATGAATACAATTTTAAGTGTACAGAGTAACTTAGACATACGAAACTATAATTAGGAAGGAAGAAAACAAAAGGGTGGAAGAAAAAAAATTACTTTAAATAGTCTTTTTTTCCTTTTTTTTTTTTTAAAGCGCTATCTGTAATTTTAGACAGACATCACACTCAGGATGCAATTATTGCTGAACGCATACAACAACCACTTGGACTGAGGTGGAAAAAACAAAATTCTAAATAATCACCCTCACACATCAGCGCAAAAAAAAAAAAAAAAGAAAAAGAAAAGGAAAAAAAAAAAACTCATCAGGCAACTTGAATGTCGTCTTTCCAAAACTTCTCCATAATACTTTGAATGTCATTTCCGTGGCACGAAGCGACTTCAGCAGTGGATAGTAATTAATTAAAATGCCTTGGGCAAAATTAAAGTGGCTTGTGTCCTTGAGGTGACAAATAAGGGAATGACTGTATGTGAAATGCACACAAATACCTTTAATCTTCCCGACCCAACGTAAATTATATTAAGGACGCTCATTCGATACTAATCAGCTATTACGCTTTAGGTTAAATTTAAGTTCATTTGACTGATCAAAAATGAGGCAATCCTGAGAGTAAACATGACATCCCTACGTCTCCGTCAACTGACCAGCTTGTGCTGAGCAACGTATGTGCTAACAAACTATAGGCAGAATTATTGATAGGATACCAAATACAAAATATTATGATTTTTTTTTTTTGGTAGGTGAAAAATACATTTAATGAAAACCACTAACAAATAAATTTGTGTCAGCCAAAAACAAACTTTCACATCAACCTATTTTAGATAAATTAGCATTATTTCAAATAAATAAATAAATAAATAACTGAAATAAATAGACAAAACAATAAAAAGGCATCTATGGAAACAGAGTCTGATGAAGAGCAATCTACCATTCAAGATGCTCCAAATCATGGTGAAAGAACGATTATCGTTTGCATGTATGCAGCAGACCTCCGAATTCTATTTAAAAGGCAGCTTATAAGGAGGCATCAGTTTGACTATCCAAGTATACGATTCGAGTCAATAGTGTAAACAGGTAAATCTGCAGGAACATGATTGGGATGAGATAATGACTGTGAAACTGAGAGCAGTCAGGGACTGGCTTTCATTGTGCAACATCCTTTGATGAACGATTTGTACACAGCAAAAGATCAATATGGCACCAAAATGGTAAGAAAAAGAAATAATATCCAAAACATGAAGCCTAACAATTTGAAAAGAATTTCTTAGCTGAACAACCTCAATTTTGCATGTTGCTTTTCCTTTTCTTTGTGATGTTTTTTTTTTTTTTTTTTTAAGAAAGAAGATATGTAGGAAAGGTAAACAGGAGTGAAGGAACAGTAGGAGAGGGTTAAGGGTGGGGCAGGCGTTTGAACTTTTCCAGTGTCACACTGAACTTACCAGAAACACATTTTCAAACCAAGTCCATTTTAGAGTAAAAGAACTCAATATGGCTTGCTGTCATTTTTGGATCGTTTCAGTTGAACCTTCAGTCGTTTCATTCCGATCTGAAAACCGTTCATTGACTGAATGGCCGCCTGGGATGAAACGGGATTGTCATAACTCACAAAGCCTGCAAATAAATAAATTAATAAATACAGTTCTTTAGTTATGGTGAGAGATCACTGGTGAGCATAAAAAGAAAAATCAGTACCAATCAGCTAATACTTATGCTAATCCTATTCCTAAGGTTCTATCTGTGTCCTGGAAATCCTAAAAAGTCTGGAATTTTCCCCTCATTTTCTCTCCCCAGGACCTGCCAGGACCCACCCACTAGCTAACTACCCCCTATTACACGACAGCTACCAATCAGGGAGGTTGGCCAAACATGTGCTTCCTCCAAGACATGTGAAGCCAACCACCGCAACTTGGCACAGCACAGTGCAACACACAAGAGAATTGCTATCCACCCTCTTCTGCATACACGAGCTCCCAGACGCCTTTCTAGTGTCGCTGTGATTGACAGAAGAGACAGTAAGCCATCCTTCCCACCCAGAGAGTATAGCCAATTTTGCGCTCGTCTCCCAGCCACGGATTAGAAATTGCAATCCCCCGATGATGGGGCAAATGCTTTTCTTATGTACCACACGGGAGCAAAATCGTTTATTTACTTTTCAGACCTGGATATATTTGGTTTTGGCAAATAATTAAATATCCATGACATCTGGGAAAAGTCACGGAATGTCTCATTAGCCCCAATGTAAAAAACATACAAAACAGAAGAAAAAGAAAAAAAGACAGTGGAACAAAAAGTCCAAGGAGATGTATATGTTTTTAAATAAAAATGTGTGTGAACCCTGTTTCCGAACCTGAAACATGAAGTTAATATTCAGGAAATATTCAAGATATTATTGTTGTGCTTATGGTGACAATAACAGCTTGTAAATGTTTAATTACATGCAAGTTCTACTATCTACAGTGCAGATAGCATTTGAACAGTGTAGTCTGAATAAAGCATTACCAAAAATGTAAATCAAAATGATTTGCATTAAAAAGTCACAGATCAACATAGCTTAATAATTAACAGCTTACCAAAACATTTGCTGAGGTTAGTCTGTTTGTCTATGAAAACCTTGGCAGAGATAACATTGCCGAACGGCATGAACATCTGAAGCAAGTCCTGGTCACCAAACTCCTGTGGCAGGTGATAAATGAAGAGATTTGCACCCTCTGGACCTACAGAGGAAATACAGAGGAAGTAAGAGAGAAGAGTGAAGAGTGGGTAGCGAACAAAGGAAAGAAACTGACGAATATTATATAATCCTAACTCGCTGACCTTATAAGAGATGGATAGTGCAGGGGACATATGGTACAGATAGATTCAACTGGGCTGCATTACCATAATGGTAGTCTTAGCCTCAGACCCTCCACTTCAGAGTCCCCAAAATATTTTGCAGGTTACTGGCAATAAGCTTCAGAATCGTGAAGGTTGTAATCTAATGGGCTTTCTGCAGTTCCTTGTAATTCCATGCACTGCTTTTGAACACTGCTGTGTCCTCTTCAGAGAGAAATTCATGGAGGTTCGTCTTGAACGTTTAAGCTGCAGGTTTAAGAAATTTAGAAATTCTCCCTCTCTGAAAAATGCTATTGTGAGCTACTTGCGGAAGAACAATTTATGTTCGTTTGCTGACTGAAGAGGGTGCCAAATAATACACAACTGGTGAGAATTCAAATGTGTCCCAAACTACATAATGCAAACTAAGTAGTATACCTAAATAGTGACACCAATGGTGTAAACTACTTAGAACAGTACGCAAATTAAGACCCAATCCACGTATAGTCAAGACACTATTGCTCAGTATTACAGAAGTGTTGCAAGAATAAAATATTACTGTGCTCATCAATGTAAGTGACATGTATTCAGTCTGAGCAAAGCCTCTCAACAAGAGCTTGTCTTTTACCCACTGTCAGCCGGTTAGCTCTCACTGTGACTGCCTGATCCAGCAGTAGTATCTTTGCTCATTCTGCAGTATCAGAAACAGCTTGTAACTTACAGAATGAACTAATCATCTAATATTAGCCAGCTAGCTCAAATATAAACTCTAGTTTAAGGAAAAAGGGTTGCTCAGCTTTAATGTCACAGTTGCTCAAAGTCAACTCGTTGGCTGAATGTAGGAGCTTTTCCCAAGGCTCTGCACTGCTCTGGAGCTGACAGACGCAGCTAGACCACTAACTAGTCAGCAAAAATGTAGTATAGAGCACAAAACATGTATTTTGTTATCTGTGTATTTTGCACACAGCTTCCTGAGTGGCACAACTGAAAAGCGTTCGCCCTATCATCCGGAAATCCTGAGTTTGAATTCCAGCGATGCCACAACCACCCATGGCCAGGACTCCAGAGAGAGGGAGCGGTGGCATACACTATCTCCCCCATGAATCACAGTGACACTAGCCAATCATGGGTGTCTGGTGAGCTCATGCATGCAGAAGTAGGCGTTGCACGAGCAGCAGTCCGAAAAGATATAGCTGGCTGGTTTCATGTGCCTTGGAGGAATCATTCACCCTGGTGTTGGTAGCTGTTGCGTGATATGGGAGAGCTAACTGGAGAGCGATAGTCGTAACTGGAGGGTGTTGGGGAGAAAATTGGGTGGAACACACTGGGGAGACAGAGGCTCTGGGCCAGGGGTGTGCTAATGCATCTAATAAAACTGTATGCTTTTTAGCCACTGTCACTTAAGGATGACACTGCTAACAACAGTGTCAGATAACACATCTGACAGACTATGCACTGATATTGTTGATGGTCCCATTTTGGCCAAACACACCATGTTTCTGCCTGTTGTTTGGGGGAGGGGGAAATCATACACACTCCGATCTGTGGCTGGTACCAGACTCTTTAGCAAATGCTAGAATTCGGCTTGAGAGACTACCATGATGGTGATTAGTATTTCTCACCAGTACTTCTTTGCCAACAGAATTCTCTACTGAGAATAATAATAAAATACACCAAAACAGCAAGACTAGCTCTGCATCAGTACTAAACCAAAGTGGCCATTACACCTTAGCCATCTGAGTGTTAAGATGGATAAAATCAAACCAGGATCCATTGCAACATTGATAATTACCACCACAGTAATAATAATTTATAAAAGATACTGAATTGTTCATTCTGGGATAGCTGTGTCCCAACACTGACCTTCTTTCTGGCTGCCAGCAGCACTGATGCTCTGCTGAGAAAGTAGGCTCTGGTTATAAAGACTGGGTAGGGCAGCGGCTGCATACTGCTGGATCCCCGAGTAAGCTGCCTGTGTCAAGGCCTCCATAGTGCTCCCGGAGCCATTAGATAGGCCTCCACTGCCCAAGCCACCATTCAGAGCAGCCATACCTTCAGAAACACAGAACAGATGGTTGACTGTGTTGATGAAAAAATTCAGTTTGTAATTTTAGTGTACTAAATCCTAATATTAAGTCTAGCCAGAATTTCCTTTCCTTTTTTGGCAACACTAATATATTTCTCATTCTCCAACAAGTCTCAAATAAATGGAATGCCAGACAGTTTCTTAACACCAAGTGTTCGTCACTGTGTCTTGCTGCTCGAAGCACTATAGTAACCAAAAACAAAGCATGACTGAAGTTTGAAGAGTGTCCATTTCTCCATCATGGGCAACGAGTACAGCGGTACAAATTCGGTAGTAGGGACCATGCACTTGCTGTGTGCATGGCAAGTGTTCGTGTTTGCATGCTTATGTTTCTTACCTGCCAGTGAACTCATGTTGAGGCCAGCACCAGCCCCTGCAGCCAGAGACTGCAGTGCACCCAGAGAAGCCATGGGATTCACAGACGAATTAGTACTCGAGGTGGGAGAGGAACCTGCTGTGGAGAGAGAACAGAGAAGAGGAAGGGCAGATGGATTAGTATCAAAGGATTACAAAAAAAAAGCTAAATTAACAAAGAAAAAACATGTCACAACAGAGAAAGAAACAAACCAGAGATCTGTGATTTTAAGTGCTAAGGCAACAAGGAGTTTCCTTCATAGGCATGCATTCAATTAACATTATACTAAACATGGGCATTTTAAGTCAAGGAAAAAGCATTACAACTAAGCCAAAGGCTGTCTAGCAACAGACAGAGAACACCAGTCACCTATTAATTTCAGCAAATGTGCAAAAATCTGTCCAAGGTCTAAGTAANTGAAATGAAATGCTTAAGGATTATGAAAACGTGTAGAGTGTTGAATTGTATGTGGCAGTTTTTCAAGTATGTAGATTCACTGGCAATTTCCACAAATAAATGTGAAATAAGGGGTTGCAAATATCTCAAGAGAAAATTAAACAAATATTGCTTTTTCCCCCCATAAAAATAGCTTGCTGACTCCAATGGGATGCTTTAAGGAAGGAAAGAAAATGAAGAGCAGTATATGGTCAGTGCAGATATAACAAACACAAAATGTTAGAGTTAATGTCACAGTACAGTACTGGCTACTGATGGACTGCTGGCATTATTGGGTAAGAGAGATTAAAAAAGCAGAACGAACCCTTGCAGCCATCCCAGGCAGAGAGAGTCTGTTGTCCAGAGGCCGTACCTGAGCTAGTAAGCGCACTGAGTGGCGAGCTGGACGTGGTCAGTGCACTGCTGACGCTTGGAGTTGCCTGAGTGGCACTCGCCGCTGCTGCCAATGCAGCCAGATTCTGCATGGCATTCAGACCTGCACATGTATGCATAGATATGTATACAGAAAAAGATTTTGATTGCGAGGATACTTGAAGAAACTACTGCTAGAATTCAAGCTCAGCAAAAGAAATAAAGTGCATAATAGTAAGACCTTAATCTAGGCAAGACTGGCGTAAGTACCAGGTTCACAGGATCTTAAGTATTTCTGCAATAAGAGCTGTGTTCTTCTATGCACTGAGTTAGCTTACTTCCTCCAAAAAGCACCTCGGTTTTCAACCTTAAACACTCATACGCTTCTAATGAAGGCAAGTGTTACAATAACGACCCAATAAAACAAACACATTCAGCAGATTATAGTCACTCAGGGCTATTTATTTCCTTCAATACAGAATATAAAAGTCTGTTAAAATACTTTTGTTTCACTGAAATTAATGGCATAATATAGAAATACACAGTTATAGAAGTTTGCCTTTTCTAATATAAAGCTGTTGAAGTTTAGTAGAACACTGAACCGCTCTCCAGCCTGACCTGTGGGTAGCTATGTGAAGATATTTGTTAAATGTTAGGACTCCAATAGGTCACATTTAGTAAGATTTAATTAAAGCTTCATTTCTAAATATAGGTAGGTTAAGTCCATTCTATTTCCATTCCGACAACAAATCATTATTTCATAAATACAAAAAATGCTGAAAGAAATTAATCAAACAAAAATGAATAAAATTATATCTGGTTTGTTTTAATGGCCTTACATCATCATGTACCTTTCAGTTTAATGTTCAATTTTAGTTCTCAGGGAGTTTTTCCTTGCCACCGTCGCCATGCTTGCTCATCAGAGATGTCACACACACACACTTCACTATACTTNAAAAAAGCGCTATACAAATAAAAATGAATTGAATCGAATTGAATAGTTAGTTAAACTCCTGCATAAAAACTACCAGTCAACAGCTAAATAACTTAATGTAGAAAAAACTGACAAATGAGTAACACTGTCATGGAAACAAATGATTTCTATCTGCTTACTTTCACAGTGTTAGACTTGCTGTTTACTTATTAGTTCAACAAAAGCATCAAGAAATTGAAAGGGTATTTTAGTTCCAAAATGATATAAGCTTATGCTTATTATGTTCTTCAATCAAATCAGCCTATTACTGGGAGTTTTGGGGCAAGCAAATCACCTACCATAATTACATGTAAACCAATACTTATATGGATGCACCATTTTTTTTTAGCTATATCACCTATAAAAAGATTCCAACTCTGCAGTATAGAGTAGAGTATAGAGCACTGATCTCACCTGACATGGGGTGGAGATTGTTGAGAGCATTCCCCGAGGATGCGGATTGCTGCAGGAGCTGCAAATAAAGCTAGACATTACACCAAAACAGAGAACACAGAGAGAGTCAGGACTGCTTCCAGGACTGTGAGAAGAGGAGTGAGAGGGAGGGGGGAGGAGGGAGGGAGAGAAAGAAAGTTCAAGTAATGGGGGGGAATGAAAATGGTCCATGGCGGGGTCCAAAAAAAGTAACGATGCACTGAAATGAGAATTTGTGGCCGATGTTAAAACAATAGAAATGCACTACTGCAAAACACTTTTGCAGAGTGAAATTAGTGTCTATGTGCTGGTTTATACTAGTACACTGAAGCACGCTTAACATATCTGCGTCTGAACACACAGAAGCTTATGACTAGCACACAGAATAGCACAGACATGACGGATTTACACCCCCCCTAAATTCTAACATTGTGCTGTGCGTTTATTAGGTGCAGCAAATCAGGCCAACACTGAGAGGTCAAACAAGGCAGGCCCTCAATATCAACGAGCAAGCAATCCTACTTTTTTTCCCTCCCATGTTGTTCGTTGTGTGAATTTTAGCTAAAGTCACTTCCCTACTATATGATTATTTGAATAAACCTAAACTGATGCACCCCATTTTAGAGATTCTAAATACGGGTTTTTATTCCTTGAAGAATTCAAAATGAGCCTCTTACAAATTAAACGCCGCTTATTACGCTCCTGCACATCAATAATGTGCTCGTAGATAGTAAACACTGCTTTTTTTTGTCCAGAATAATTCTTTAACCTGACTGCAAACCCAGCATGCAGTGCTTTAATCAGCAAAGCATGCAGTGCTGCAAAAAAGAAGCAAGATAAAGG
>CM074969.1:11802492-11858586 GCA_037577455.1 Pangasius macronema
CCAAGAAAACATTCTCCACACCATTACACCACCTCCGCCAGTCTGGGGTGTTGACACAAGGCAGGTTGGGTCCATGGCTTCATGCTGTTTGCTGTTTTCCAGTCTTCAACTGCTGCTCACTAGATGTTTTTTCTTTATTGCACCATTCTTTATTGCACTAGAGACTGTAGTGTGTGAAAATCCAAGCAGATCAGCAGTTATAGAAATACTCAAACCAGGAAATCCGGCACCAACAGTCATGCCACAGTCAAAATCACATTTTTCCCCCCTGATCTGATGATTGACATGAACATTACCAGAAGCTGCTGGCCCATATCTGCATGAACTTGGTGTACAGGTGTTCCTAATAAAGTGTTTGGCAAGTGTATATTCTCTTTTGCAGATCAGCGATATCCACAATTACCAATAATCACAAATATCTGGAGACAGAAGTATAAACCAGGCCTTAAACAAGTGAATGGGTGCAGTGCTTAGCTGTACTCACTGCAAGGTACTGTGGGCCTAGCGAGTTGAGACCAGTTAAATTTCCCCACATGGAGGCAGCATTGAGTTGCTGCATCTGCTGTTGCAGCTGCTGGGCCATGCGCTTCTGTTCCTTATCCTTCTGCGTGTCTGCAAACTTCACCACGATTGGGGATGAACAACCCTGAACAACAACATACACGTTTTAAGCATAGCATTTATACACACAGAGTAGCAAAGACATATTATGGTGTAAAGAAAGAGGCGGGGGAGAAAAAAAAAAAAAAGACAGTGGAAACAGGGCAGGCAAGAACGTTACAGATAGCGTTGTACCTCCATGGTCTGTGACTGGTGCATGGATTTAATGGCAGATTGTGCCATCTGTCTGGCTGTGAATGTGACGAAGGCACAACCTAGATGGAGTAAAAGCAAGAAAGACAGATTTGTACAAGTAAACTGTTTCTTCCTTTTCTGACTTTCCTCTGCTCTTATCCTTTAGTTTTCTTTTTTAAGGCAATGCCAAAAGTTGGGCAGGTACTCAATTACTCAGTTACTCAAGTACTCAATCTACAGAAAATGCAACAAGCAATATAGAATAGATAAATGCGTAGTCTTGTGAAGTTAAAGTTCATGTGTTTTAAAGCTGCACTGAGGCTGCCTCACCACGGCTCAGTCCGTCAGGTCCTCTGAGAATGCGACACTCCTCAATCTGACCGTAAGGGGAGAACATGAGCCGAATGTCATTCTCGTTGCACTTCTTAGAGATCATCCCAATAAAGAGCTTTCGGTCTTCTACCGCTGAGACAGAGAGAAAAGGTAAGTGTTTAGGATTTGTCCTTTTATTTCCAAAAATAAACAGTAAACAATGTGGTCAGCATTTCTCCATGACAGCCACAAGCAACAGAGACGGCTGAATGGCAGAACACACCATGCTGCCTTTTTCCCCAAATGACAATGCAGTATGTTACAGTTTCAGAGATCTCCTGCCCTGGTGTGGCGCTTCATGTCACTTTTCAATTCACGACACTTCATGCTGCATAGTAAAACTTTTACATTTGATCATACCTGAAAGTGTACTGATGCAAATCACACAACCCCCTGCACAATATTAAATGTTTTGCCATCTTTTTCCCTATTCTATTTCTATTCATCTGTACAACTTGTGTAGCAATTGAATTAAACTGCAGCACTAAAAAAATAAATAAATAAGCACCCATCTTTCAGTTTTTAAATCCATGCCCTCTCATAGACTCAAGGGCAAACCACAGGTTTGCTGACATCACCAGAGCACAGAATTGGTGGAGGACTCTGCTGTCTAGGCTGTCTGATCACATGGCAGCCACAACAGGAAAGACACACGCGCACTATGCAAAATAAACCAACAAGCTCATTCAAAGCTAGCAAAATAATTTGACTCAGAGTTAGAGAGAGAGAGAGAGAGAGAGAGAGAGAGAGAGAAATGAATGTGTGCATTCAAAGCAACACACTTTTATAGATTTTGAGATGCTGCGGTCGACATTGTTTTTGGGTCTTACTGCTAAAAACCCTTTGGTAAAATCCTTTCATATCCAAGATCACAGAGAACATTGAATTTTGGAAAAAAGGAGAAAAAGAAAACTAGATACATGATCTCTCACATCACAGTGGTGCAAAATAAGATTCATGAGCCCTACTGGTAGGCTCAGTACTGACTGCATTCTCGTTCTGAGGGAAAGAAAGTACACCTCTGTACAACAGCTGGTGCGCATGTGGCTGACAAATCAATCAAAAATCAGAATTGAGGACCATGTCCTAATCCCATCGTTAACCCCCTCACTACTAAGAAACCCATTAAATACTTACAGTTGTTCTTCTCACTGTCTGCTGGCTTCATCTGTATGGGATGATGCATCTAGCACATAAAAGCACATATCAGACTTTCTAAACTTTACACACACACACACACACACACACACACACACACACACACACACACAAACACAAACACACAACATCTATTTCTTAATTCAATTGCAGTCCACTTATAGTCTACTCACCCCTGGAAGAATTTTCATATTGTGAAGGGCATTTTGTGCTTCTAATGCTGATTTGCGTGTGTAATATGTGATGAAACAACAACCTGCAAATATGGTGTGAAGGAAAAAAAAACTGAGAATTTGTGTAACTCAGCTCAACACATTAAGTGACCTGTGAAAGACCGGTCTCGGACCTTTGCTTTGTGGGGGATTCTGACTCCTGTCTCTGAGGACGTTGATTTCATAGACGGCACCGTAGGGCTCGAAGAGCTCCCGCAGCTGCTCTTCGGACCAGGAACGAGGGATCTGACCCACAAACATTTTTATAGCATCAATGTCAGGCTGGTCTGGATGGTCCAGTGTCCCATTCATCTTCTTGGTTCTGAAAAGGAACAACAAAATCCTACTCAAAATAACGTGGAGCATTACCAAACTAAATTTACTGAGCACAGAAGTAATATGGTGCAAAAAATGGCTTGTTTCAATTCTTATTAGAAGGTAGTCTAACACAAGCTATGCATCTTGTATTAGTTAAGTATGGATGGGGCATATGATGTGCTGTATTTACAAGACAGAAAGTAACACTGGGAAATGAAGGAGCCTTTTTGATATACACATTGTGGCTGTAAAGTGCCAGGAATATTTATTCATTTAAGTTTACTGATACGGTAACTAATGAATGTCCATGTGTAGGTACGGACACTAGTCTACAGCACTGCATACAACAGGGAACATTTACCTTACCTAAATTTAAATAATTTTTAAAATGAGGTTTTACTGATCTTAATGTGTTTTAAACAGTTTGTATTCTGTAACACTGAGGTCTCAAAGTGTATTTCTGAAATGACTGTCCCATTGCACCACTGGGAGCTTATTCCTGTAGAACCTAGACAAAGTGGATGGTGACGCCCAGGAGGACATGCTCCTCATGAAGTGACACAGCACAGTGCGGGCTGGGTTATGATACCCCGTCAACCAGCCTCTATTTAGACAAGGGAGACCCTGGACAGATGGACAGTTGGTCTGGGGCTGCCATCCAGTCTAAACAGTACCACAGGACATGTACTAGGCAAGCAAGGAATGCTCTACAGGTGTGTCTTCATGAAGCACTGGAAGGTAAATCGACCGCTAGCAAAAAGGCAGTTTGAGACACAACAGGGCACTGTAGCCAGCAGATGCACACGATTAATGGAATAGCTTCCATCTAAGGGCATACAAGAACCATACTAGGGGGATATTGCATTCAGGAGTGTTTATTGGATTGCTGTGTTGCAGTCCATTAACTGGCAATTTACAGGGGCAGATGCTACTCCTTTGGGTGTGTATACCAAATAGACAGAACAAACACAGTACACCACATCAGTTTACACTGACAGACAGAGAAGTTGCCCTCCGTAGGCTAACCGTGGACAGGCCCACCTGGGGAAATTCCATGCAAGGTGGAGGAAGCCAGTCAAACTCGTGTTACCCTGATGGTTGATGTAGCTGTCTGAGAGAACCAGTATGTGGTCTGTCGTGACCTTGTCTTTGATAGAGCCCCAAGCAGAACCCTTTCTTTAATAAGCACTGTATCTGCAGCAAGCTAGAGTCTGGCCTCCTTTAGAGAAAGAAAATGTTTCTGTGTCGTTTGGTATGCAGTGATAGGCTGATACACACAAAAAAAACAAAAACACTTGCAGCTCCAGCAAGCCTCCAGCCTGCGGCAGTACCAGCATCGTCAAAAGAAGCCAGTGCCGCACATTCTGGCCTGGCTGAATCTGACTGGTAAACACAGTAATGCCTGCTACGTGTGTGCGGCAATAGTGCTTGAGGGTGTTTTACTCAACAGTAAGTGCAAAAGCATACCACTTTCAGCACTCAAGTAAACAGTAAGGAAATCTTTTAGAAAGAGGGGGGTTCAGAAAGAGTTCAGAAACCAGTGCTACACGTGCAACAATTTTTCAAGAAGTTAGAGCAAATACATCAGTCAGCTATACTTTTTCACTACCGTGGCAGAATTCACGTGTAAAAATCCTCACTAGGACACAGCAGTGTATTGATACGATGCATTTTATGCATTTTCAAAACAGCAAAATTAATATAGGATTTACCAGACCACAAAACACCAAATCATGAGGTTTGCATAGCCGTGATGCATTAGAAAAATAATGCCAATCAGTATTTGTTTCATCTTATACAATTCGGCACAAAGTATGTAAACGAGAAAAAGGAGACTGAAGGAAGTCTTTCACTAGCCTGCTTGTTCAAACAAGGAGTCTACACAGACAGGAGACAATAAAATCAACAAGGTATTTTAGGGATGTTTAAAAATCAGCAGTGCTTATTTATAGTGAACTATGAAATTCGGATTTTTAAAAACACTTGAAGACGATAAGAGTCATAAATTATGCATACAGGTGCTAAAGGGTGCTGGGTGGCATAAATTCGACAAAAGAGTTCGACATCAAATCCTATGGGACTGAGCAGAGTGAGCATTCCCACTAGGGCTGGGCAATATGACAATATAATTTCATATATTGTAAAATAATAAAGCAATTCATCATAACTGTCAGGCGTCAGTGCTTTTACAACTCTTTTATTACTGCAGAAAGTAACTGACTGCACAAACTTCATGAAATAGTAAATTAAATTATTTTGTTGTTAATGCTAGACAAACATCAATAAACCTATCATGGCCCCTATTGGCTTTGTTCAGGAAAATTATAGATTGTAAAAAATATATATAGCAAAACCAACAACAAAATCAAATATCCCTTAAGCACTGTTTTAAGGCTGCCGCTTTCCCCAACGAGTGTCATACAAACTACAACCGAGCAGGACACTCTGTGAGCCCAGTCCCAGAGTTACCCCAGCACACACACACACACACACACACACACACACACACACACACACACACACCCTCTTAATCTGGATATCTGTGATCCAACGGCTGGATTCTACAAGCACTTGATAACTATACTCTACTGCTATAATACTGTTCCAAATAGGTGTTTTTTATTTATTTATTTATTTTCTCAGTAGTCTCAAGCAATTCCACACACAGTCATTGGCATTTTTTAAAGTAGTCCCTAAGCATTGAAATAAAGCAAAAATGACAATATGAAATGTTTTGTTTAGTAGTGTTTTTTGATTTACTTTGTGCTTCTGGGTTTGCAGTTACTTTCCTAATAAGGATTAAACTGTTCTCATGGTAGTTGTAAAGCAGGTGTGGGGAAGAACAACGTCTAGCAACAAAAGCTACATTAGACTTGTCAAATGTCCTGTGCATTGCAGGGCTACTTCATGACTGTTTGGTTTATTTTGGGTGGGGGGGTGAAGGGCGAATACTTAAAAGTTTATATACACATAAAACTCTCCGATAACTTTTAAACAAGTGACTATACCGTGCCTCAAAAAGCTCAGTGTGTTGTGGTGGTCAAGTTTGTTTTCCAGTTGAAAACTGGTGAAAGGAAAAATATCTGGAGGATGTGGATTACAGGAAAGGGGAAAAAAAACAATTCACCAAACTTAGCACAAACAAATATTAAACAAGTACAAGTACAGAGTAGCTGTACTCACACTGAACTTGAGTTCAGACTGCAGTGGTCCACCATCATCTCCGGCAGAAAGTCCAGCTTAAACGAAGCCATTTTCTCAAACACAAATCCAATTCTGCTTCTCCACAAAGCTACGACGCAAATCAACAGGCAATCTCTGAGTTAAGCCTCAAAAGTAAAAACCAAGTCCACGCAGCGCAGCTTTCCGGTCATGTACAAACGACAGAAATGCCACGGGAAGGGCCTGCTAAGTAAAGTGTTCAAGATTCGGTGTTTGTAAACAGAGAGATCGAAGGGGCTGGGAGAGAAGACGATAAGTTGACTTCATTAAGGCTGATCAGGACTCTCGGAGGGAAAAACAAACCGCAAAAAAACACAGTACCTGAAGAAAACAAACGCAAATCAACATGGGGCAAGAAGACACATCACTCTGTGATTAACACAAGCTTTAGCAGCTAACGGGGCAGGGTCTGCTAATTGGGCCAGGGCTGGACAAACCACTAAAAACCACTCCCCTGATCCCACAATGAAAAGTGCTGATGGATGGGGACTTTTTTGTGAGCTTTTCTCTTAGCCAAGCAGAACAGAGTGCAGCGTCAGGTAAACAGAGTGTCAGATTGATGCTGATAAAAGCCGCTGATCGGCAAGCATGAATGGAGGCCGGTAACACGCTGCTAATCCCTATGTGGATGCACCCTAGGGCACAATCGGGTTCCAGCACTATGCCACCATCCATGCACTTTTCCAGTGATGAGAGAGGCTATTTAACTCACTAACTGTGTCTTATAACTCACTGGACCTTTAGACAAACTAAAAGAAACTACGTGATGCAATAGTTTAACTCGGAGAATGCTACAGCTGTTCAAAAACAAAAGATCTAATCTAATAACAAGAGAAGAAATCAAACACTTGTGCAGGATTACGCCAATCCTGTGCAGATTAGCGCAAATCCTAGTCATAGTACTGGAAGAGTTAACATTATTACAAAATGTGAACAACATAGCCCTGCAAAGTAGACTCGGGACAACTGAAGATAGTATCGGAAACAGCTGACAGATTCTGACTACAGCGGTCGCTATCGAGTTGGACGATTAAAACATCTGCCAGAAAACATTATGTCTGCAGCTTTGAGATAGAAAATCAAACTGCAAATGGAAACATGTGTGTTTCCTTTTAGCCTATTTTGTATCCTACATGAGCCATAACCTGCTGTCTAACTTTAGAGCAGAGCAACCGAACATTCAAAACATGAACCAAGAATTCAATCAAGAAAATGATGTGGTGTTTACAGTACCAGTACCAACTTCAGTTTTGCAAGCATTCCTGACCTTATTAACAATTAAGAAAGAAAAAAAAAAATGTCTAAACGCTAATGCTAGTAATTACAGCTACAGCTGACCCGAGGCCAGTTTCTGGTATTTCTTCCACTGTAAAGATGTAAAGTGTAAATGACACAGATGCGTACATCTGGTCATGCTCCCTCCTTTTCCCTCCTCAAAGCCATAGGCAATTCTATCGTCAGTTGAGGCACAACAGGACATAGCCATAACACACTCACACAAACACACACAATCTCACAGGTCTACTGTAAATAAACTACATGCGAGTGAAAGCTTTTGACCAAGCGGATTGGTTATAATACAAAGGCAGGTTGATAATGAGCACTCTGTCTGCTCGAGTGTTCTCCATCGCCACTAGCAATGTCCTTCTACGGCTGTGTGTGTGTGCATCTACATTTGCATCCTGTTCTTACACCAGTTTCCGACTAGAAAACAACCTTGAACGCGACAACACAATGACTTTTGAGATAGTCACTGGATTATGTTAAAAGTTATTGTAGAGTTCGTTTGAAACAGTTGAAAAGGCAAGTAAGAGCAGCTTGCTGTTTGCAAAGTCAGTCAAATGACCTCTTACAGTGAAAGTCGGTGGTTCTTCAACAGGTTTAGCAAAAAAAAAAAAAAAAAAAAAAGTACAAATCACGTGCTAAAAATGCTATAAGTAGGTGCCTAGTATTCCACTGTGCCAAGTGTTCAGTTGTTGCTGAACTACAATGTGAAACCAGTGCCTTAAACAACAATACCAATGACTCGCTCCTTTGTTCTGTTCTGTGGAAGCCGCAATGATTCACTGGCCCTGTTTCTGACAGTGCGCACATGCAGCAGACAGATTCAAACCAGGCATGGAGTAGGTTGGTAAAGCTGCATGGGCTAGTAACGTTAAAACAAAAACACCTCAACACAGCGGCAAGTGTGTTAAGCTTGAAACACAAAAGTGATAAAAGTGTTGTGTGTCAAACAAACAGTCTATCTATAGTTCAAACACTGTCAGTGATCAGTCTGATGACTATTTGTCAAATGACCTTCTGTCAGGGTAAATGGAGAAGGTTTTCAGTTCATTAATATGCTTGACTTGGCTAAAATTAGGGATGACACTGAAAAAGGTTGTCCAAAGAAATGGTCAAAAATAGCACTGTCAATATTTTTTTTTTGTGTGTGGGGGAGTTTCAGCCTAAAATGTTAGGTTGAAAAAGGGCTAAAATTAAATAGTTACACAGATTTGAGACTTTACAAAAAGAGATAAAGGTGGTGATGATTAGAAAGTGGTCAAATATATATTCAGTAGTCAGATGCATTCAAACACTAAGCTGCAGATCAACAGAGAAAAACTTTAGTCATGTGGACTAGTGTTAATTTTGTCAGCTATTTTTGGTCACTGGCTTTAGCCATAAGATAAATTAAATTAAATTAAAATTTTAGTCAATCTAGTCTACCCAAAACCAATAATTTATTGTCGTTTTCATCTTATTTAACCTGTTTCACATAAGATTGGTTTTATTATCTGATGAAAAACACAGGTTGAATGATTAAGAGTGCATCTTTGCAGAAAGTGTCTGGCCTGATGGTGTCCATTTAAGGAACATGTTCTCATTTGCATTTTTATTAACTGAGGCCCGATACCCTCTTTAAAACAACCAGTGCGCTACAGACAACAAAACGTTCCGAAAGCAGTTTTTTGGTTGTCTAAAGTACATAACAAACTTAAGTTTCATGACCCCACCACAATTTGCTAGCCTTTTAGCTTAAGGAGTTCGATTTAGCTATAAAACACATCCTACATAATGCAACACCACCGCATTACGACTTGTCTTAACAAATAAAAAATAAATAAAGAAAGAAAGAAAGAAAAATTTACCACTAGGATGTTAACCTCTCAGTTTCTTTACAGTTAGCCATCATGTGCCACTTGAGGTTTGTTGTATTCTTTCCAGACACTGCTTCCTTTTCAATATAGCAAGGCATTTGTGTTTTTTTTCTCAGCCTCATTATAGAGAAAATGGGCCCAAATATCAGATCTTCTCTTTCTCCCAAGTCCAACTGTTGCTGTCATTATTTAACAAACGTTAGCTTGTCAGTTACTCCCCACTGTGCGTCCTGATGTACTGCACACAGCAGAGGAAAGGAAACTGTTGCTCCTGCCAAAGCACAGGATATTTGGATTGTAATTTGGAAAAAAAAAAAACATAATAGTTTGTCTCCTCTTTTTTGTCAATGAAAATAAAGAGAGATTTTGGTAAAGTTTTTATTTTTTTTACACTACAGTTTAGTCGTCTTTTTTTCAGTCGCTGATTAACATCTTTTGTTATAGTTTTCATTAATGAAATTAACACTAATGTGGATGTTAGACAACTGATCTGTAAAAAGATTGCTATTTACTGCTATGTTGTTGTTTTACTGTTTACTACACATTAGTACAGAATCCCATAAAACTCCACCACCTGAGTTTTGTGATTGCCGCTGCCAGCAAGCAGATCCCGACTGCACAGCTGATGATATGCGCACCTCTACTCTCCTTAAACACGGAATAAAAATGCTCATTTTAGGCCATCGGTTCTAGACAAGCCTATTGCATAAGCCTACACTGTACTATGGGTTTACTGGTGGATTAAATCACTAGTTTGTGTGCACGAGCAGATTCTGTGTCTGGGCTATTTGTTTTTTGAATCATAGTTGCCCAGTGGAGAAGCAGGTTCAGTGTGCTGCTGATGTAGAGGTGGACACCAGCATTTGTCTCTCTCATGTCCAACAGCCAGAGAAAGAAATTACTTCACTTCCTTTTGGGATGCTTGCTGGAGGTGCACAGGTCAGCATATTAGGAGACAAAAATTTTAAATATGAACCATCAGAAGCATTAGATGTTAGCAAAATTTCTGTCAGTGCCATTTTAAGGTGTGAAATCCTCATTAAAAGCCCCAGGGCTCAATACAGAATCCACGGAAGTGTAGTTTCCAGAGAACTAAAATGTGCAACCCAAAAGAAATGTAGCTGCAAAGTCCTTTTCCTCAGTGATAACTCAATATGGCAATGTGTGATCTCTCAAACATTTACACTGAAATGTGTGAGGCGTTTAGTCAATCTGGTGCGAATCTGTTGGTTGATGCTGCACTTTAGTCATTGCTCTGAGAAGTCAGAGGTTGCCTGGAAAGCTGGGGGCCATTGCTAGTACAGATACAAAGATGTCAACAATTTCAAACATAACGGTCAAGATTGGCTGTTGGCACCAAAAAAAAACAAAAAACAAAAAAGAGCTCTTCTTCTCACCATTTTCCAGTGCCATTACATGTCATATTAATGAGAAATCCAACATAGAACTAGTGAGGACAGCAAACGTTGGACTCAAAGTCCCAGAATGCAACACATTCTGTTATGGCAGAGACTTGAGTCAGCAAATGTTTTATTAATTTAATGAGAGAAGATTAGTGCGTTGGCGTTGGACGCATTAGCCTGAATGTTAAAGCTTTGGAAGCTGATCTGTTTAAGATCACTCTTTGTAAGTAGAGATGAAGTGAGGACCAACATCCCAATGGCAACTCTATCAGCGAGTAGTCACACTGCATTATGGGTAATGTACGAAAATGATAACCAAAGTGCATTGCAAATTTCATTGTAAAATAAATTGTGGGTGCCACGGAACATCACGTGTTAATTATAAAAGATTAATATGCAAGTCATTCTGGCTGGATTTTGAAGGTTGAACATCTTTACACAAGAAATCCAAGAACTTTGAGACTGTATAAGTGGTTTATTGTTACATTTACCAGTGACAATTTGCCATCAATAATTTATAAACCTGTAATGAAAATGACATTCTGTAGTTGTGTTTCTTGACTCAAACAGCACAGTGGCCTGATGGTTTAAAGACAGCTGCATGGTGTGTGCATGTTATTCATGGCTTGACTATGAAAGGTAGCTTGTACCCTGGGTGGGGGGGCTATTGTATGAGGAAAGAAGTGTAAGCATATGGTCAGCAGCGTTCCACCCAAAAAAAGAAAAGAAAAAAAAGCCTTTCCTACTGCAGAGAGCGCTATTTGTACCTGCAACCATCTATTGACCAACTACTGTCAGGGGGTAGTTCTAGGATGTTTTATTTGTTGGGGGCAAAGGCAGGTGCAAAGGCAGTAACAGTGTGGCCTTGTTGAGGCAGTAGTAGTAACATGACGGTCCAGCCAAGGGTCTACATGTGTGGTGGACTGAAACATATTTCAGATTAGAATGGCCAACAACTCCTTCAACTCCTTCATTTGTTTGAAACATTTATTCTGTTGCTCTTTTCCATCGCTTTTAGGCTTTTATGTCCTGCTGTGGCTTCACTATGCTCTTTTAACCATTTGGATGCTTTACCAGTGAAGCTAGGCAAGATCAGATTCTTCATGGGATTTTTTCTTTTAAAAGTGAAAATAAAACTGTAGAGTCTTGGCTTTCCAATGTGCTTCCAGTGAGCCTCTTGAAAATTCACTGAATCAATTAACCCGAGTTGTTAAAAATATTCTTTTGATCTGGAAATGAAGAGAAATCAAGGAATACCATCCATCTTGCTCACTAGAAAATGTATAAATTAACTATGTCAATTTTGTTCCCATCAAAAATATACTTGTACTTCATTTGGACACTACTTTACATCGGGTGTCCCACTAATCATTCCTTCTATTGCATCAACAACCAGTCACCAGACCTGATCCCCACAGCCATACAGCATCTGCAGACTCTTGTACATGCATCATTCCAAGATGCAAGTCAACCATTTTACCACTGAAATGCTTACATTTATACATTAGGTACAGTTTTTCCTTAGTCAGTAAGTATTTCTGGAGCTTTGTGTGTCTCTAAATGGTAAAACATCCATTCTTGAAGGAAAAAAACAAACAAAATTTGCCCCCTTTCTTAGAAACAGACAAAACTCTATTCCTGATGCACACAAAAAGCTTGATCCATGTCAATGACACCTTTCCCAAACTACACATTCTCAAACATATAAATAACAAATAACCAGAATTTTTTTTTTTTAATTTACCTACAGTCTTTTAAACAGTCATCACTACTGAAATACAGACTCGCACAAAGTCAATGAGCACAGCCTGCCTGCAGTGCCAGATAATGGAGGTGTTGCCATGCAGGACTAAAATCCACCCACAGACAAGCAGCCACACATAAGTGGTGTGTGTGGAGGTGTGTGCGCAGGGTTAGCATGTAACCAGGGAAACAGCTCATCTTTTAATTTAGAGGCCTTCCAGCTTTTAAACAGATTCCCTTCACACAGGTTTATTTCATGCTATACAAGTGAAAACCTACAGGCAATTCATGAGGCAAATATAAACTGAAAGTGCATTGTACATTTGTCAAGCGGCTTCTGTGCATCAGTAACCGGAAGCTCTACATCAGAGGTGTCAAGACCCCAGCATGAGAGCTCAGCAACACACCGGTTTTATTTCTTTAGCTAATTACCAAAGACTTCATAGTGTTAATGTGTAGAAAAGGGGAAACAAATTTTACACTAGAAAAAAGATTAAGCCTCATATGGCACTGCTGAGTGTCTCGATTGGTTTACATACACACTATATGGCCATATGTATGTGGACACCTGACCATCACACCCGCATGTGGCTCTTCCCCAAACTGTTGGTGCAAAGGTGGAAGCGCACATTGCTTTAGCATTACAATTCCCTTCAGTGGATCCAAGAGGTCCAAACCTGTTCCTGCGTGACAATGCCCCTGTGCACAAAGCGAGCTCCATGAAGACATGGTTTGCCAAGGNAACATCTTTGGGATGAAGTGGAACACTGACTGAACCCCAGACCTCCTCACCAACATCAGAGCCTGACCTCACTAATGCTCTTGTGGGGGAATGAACACCATTCCAGATGTGGGGATTTCCACATCCAGGCTCCAAAATCTAGTGGCAGAGTGGAGGTTATAACAGTACAGGGGGGACTAAATCTGGAATGGGGTGTTCAAAAAAATATATAAATAAATAAATAAAAGAAGGGGGGAAGAAGAAGAAGAAAAAAAATCCACAGACTTTTGGTCATGTAGCGTTTAAACAAACTGCAACAACATATAACATTTGGTTTATGAACTAACAATGACCAAAGGAATTCTTTCTTTAGTCATTACACACATTTTTAAACAAAACACCCAAACTATCAATAGGTCAGAAACTTAAATTCGGTGTTACTGATACCACAGCTTCGGCTTACAGGTGACATTCATTTGTAGTCATCTGGATACCTGTATTTTATCATAGTGGACACGTTTTACTACAGATGCCACCATCATAGTGAATGTGACTAAGCAGATATGTTTTAAAAATGTCTGGATCAGTTTCTGATGCTAAATATTATATTAAATATTTAAAAGAGGCTACGCTTGGTGGTGGGGACAAAACTGGGTGATGGGGACAAGTCTCCAGAATAAGCTACGTCTGTGCTGGTCTCCTTTTAACTCTGGGAGGACACGCTGGGCTCTTGGCATTCCGGTGTGATTAAACTCATATTCTAAATAGAAGTTATTTGTGCTCCGGATGTAGGCTTTTGCAGTACACCAGTGATTCAATGGCTGTGAAAAGCAGTTATTTACAAATATCCAGTAGGGAAATGTAGCTACCAAGCTCTGCTACACTAACGGTAAGAATTATTAAATACACATCTCTCATTCCTTAAATGACTGGTCAAAGAAAGTGAGAACCACGACTTCATTTGTCATGTTTCCTATCTAACCAAAAATCTCACAGCCCTAAATCCTATATGTTTCATGGCAAAATTGTGTATTTACTAACTTTCCGTCACGGGATATTACGGCAGGGTAAAAGTGTGTAGGGATGAAGCACGTTACTGCAGGTAGCCTACTTCAGTGCACTGTAATCAACAGGATGCAGAACTCTTTTGGCCAGATTTCTCTTTATATGCATTCGCATGCATTTATCTATGTAGTTTATAACTTAGGTAAATGTCTTTAAAATATTTGTGCATCATATAATCCACAGCACAAAGGTTTCGAAGCGGTTGTTGGAATTCACAGTCTGCAATGATAATATGCATGCAAATAATTAACAATAATGATCTAGACTAAAAGAAACGAATCACTCACCCTGCAATTGGCGTCTTCCTGTAGGGAATTTCACTTTTCTTCTGCAAAAAAAAAAAAGAAAAAAAAAAGAACAGAATCTGAGTAAACAGAGCAGCCATCACCACATACATCGGACGAGTTCACATTAGAGCTCTCTGCTGCAGCCGATAACAGGGTTAGCTATGATAAGGAGATTTTCTGCCAATTCTCAGGTGCAGTAAAATAGCAGAAATGAGTATAACGCTTGTTTGGTTTCGTTTAACATAAAAATATATAACGTATAGGGCCACTTGTTTACTCGTAATCGCACGGCTTTTTAAATAAACGTGTCTCTTGTATTGAAAAAGTAAACTGACCACCAGAGCTAGCTAATACACCAACCCTTGATAAGGCTAATTAATGAAGCAATAATGTTTTGAAGAGCTCTTAATACTTGTAGCACTGAACATGCTAATTCTGTGCATGACCAGTAAGACTGATTTTGGTGTTAACAACACTCGATGCCAGCTGTAGCTGTAATGATGCTTGTTTTAAAATATACACACACACACACACACACACACACACAAGTTTTCAATGTTCTTTGCTTTTCTCCCATGACAAAGGGACTTTACATTTGTGCAACCTCATTATTTATACCCCAGGAAAACAAGTCCTGGTTAAAGGCAACAACTGAGCTCATTTTTCTTTTCTTTCTTTCTTTTTTAAAAAAAAGGGGTTTTCAAGAATGAATTTGCATTTATTTAAAAATGTTCCTATGCAGCACAAACACGCAATTCCACAACATACTAAATGTCACATTTTTGTGTTATTTAGCCTACTGGTTTTAACATATATCAAAAGTACATCACCTTCCCCTCTTCTCTCCAGAGGGTCATTCATCACCTCCTGCAGTTATAAACGAGGCATCTCTGTGGTGGAGGTGCTGATGCTACGCACAGACACACATGCTGATATTTTGCTCATGATTTCTGAAATTGACTTTTATAACATCATCATTTTTACAGTATACACACTAGCTAAAAGGAGGGCCGTTGATTTACTATATCTTTAGACAGCCCGGTCAGACGCCTAGGCCTTCATAGAGCTATGTAGTTTCACTTTCACTAGCACACTAGTTGATGGCTACCAAACAAACGACAGTCAGAACAGGGAAGAAAAAAAAAAACCTCAACCTTTAAACACACTGGTATGCCAACATTCTGTTTGCTCAGTATGATCGTTTCTTGTAAATGACTGGGAACACAGCGACTATGCTAAGGCCTAAACATCAGCAGACAATCAGCTCAAAGTCTGCAAAGCATTTTAACTTCATTTCATCCAAGTGTGCAAAGTAAGAATAGCAAAGCAAGACAATTACTCCTATGGTGCCAATTCCTTTTAAATGGATATATTGTTTTGCATTGCTGAGTCGGTTTTGTTTTGGGTTTTTTTTCCCAACTTTTTCCACCCCAGGTAAGACACTTATTTGTTCTCTAATTAGTAGCAAGTTAGTGAATGATGGATTGCAATCGGCAGACTTTTCCTCGTCGTGGAGTTCCTATGGTAACTCAGATGCTGAGATGTTGATAGAGCTCCAGAACTCGTGATAACCGTCTCCGATGGAGCCAGATGTGAATCTACACAGTAGCAACTGTAGTATGAATTTGCTCTTTCACCTGGTACTAAGTAACTGTGACGGTCACACGGACATGCACAATAAAGTTATTGAGGTAAGCAGATAAATATATCCTCAGAGTCATGAATACTTGGGTTGCCTTCCAAACAGCACATTTCCTTACTACATAATTTGTCAGTAGGCTACTGGTGGCATTACTATTTAGGCATGCTACTTAGTGCACATTATTCGGTTTGGGACAGTCTTGAAATCTTCGAGTGTGTGTAGACTTGACCGAAGATTAACCTGTGCAGTCTACAAGTGCAGAGCACAAACCACATTCTGAACTGTTCTTCCACAAGCGAGAGAGGAGATGATCTTCTGAAATGTTAAACCCAGCAGCTCTGAGTATGCTCTCTTTTATCAGTGCGTATACAGAAGACAGACTGTGACTGGCCACAGCAAGCTGCATGATGATTGGCTAGCACTTTGCAGTACCAAGATTATCTAAAAGTTAGAACCTTTAAAAATATATTTTGAGTTGTAAAAATGATTTCCAGGTAAGCCACTTACTCGTTCTATAATTAGTTTGAAGCCTGGCAAAATAAAAACAAATAAGAGCACGGGAGAATAAAGTATTCCCCAGAGGTTAAGTCTCTGTGGTTAACTCATTTTCTACCAAAAATGCCAGCACCTTATAATACTGAGGACATGAAATGTCACCAGGCTGCTAACTCAGGTACGTGTCCTTTCATTTTAAAATAAGTTCCTTTGTGTTGTTTTACACAATTACTTTGAGACAGGGGGGAAAACATCTCTCTATTTTAAGCGGCACGAGTATGACCTCTTTTATTACATTTACTTGAGACTTCCTGTCTTCCTTCCGAGCCATCACACTATCTACATTACCAGGCGAGTGAGAGTCCACGCTGCCTTTGTAAGGCTTTGCAGATACTACGGGGTGAAAGTGGAGTCGCAGGTTACCGAGCTCATCTTATTCCATCAGAAAAAACACTTCGTAGTGACTTCACTAAAACGGTCTAGCTCTGCGTTATGAAAAACATGACATTTAAATAGAAAATACTACCATGTACCTCAAAATGCCTAGTACAGATGTGACTCTGTTCACCAATTCTTGCACCACTTGAGCTTAATATTTTTGTCCTGGGTTAGAGGAGGATAAAAATGCTTCACTTAACGCTTTAAACAAACTGTTCAAGTGCTCTTTAGGTGTAAATATAGACAACAGCTGATCAAGTTACACAAGTTCAGCAGTAATGTGTGCTCTCTGGCATCTGCCTCAAACTAAACTTACTTAAATTTACTTACACGTCAACTCATCTACGAGAGAAGCTAAAAAAAAAAAGTGGCTCTCGTGTCATCAAATCCTAACGTCTGCTTATCCTAACAATCATGAGCAGATTGTGATTTAAGGTCACACTAAAGTCGGCATTTCTAATTCTAGTGCTCAAAGCACGTACTTCTTTATATCAGTGGTTTTCAAAGTGTGAAGTGCTCAGTGGTTGGTTATTTGTTGTTGCTTTTTTTTTTTAATGTAGCTGCGTGTTATATAAAAGTTATATTTATTATTCTTATAGTTCTTATAGTCAGTAGCATGCTCTGGTCTTTCGAACTGAACCTCCGTAACTCGAGCAGGTCTGTGGATATCGCCAACCTGGACCTGAAGACTTATAGCTCTAATAAACAGACTCATTTAGATGATGTTTGTGAAATAAATCGGTGGTGTGGGAGCCGTGGGATTTGGTCTGCATTTGGAGCGGTCCCTGGCTACGTGATGTCTGAGATCCTGTGCTTTACGCTCCACGCAGGCAGGGTTCATAAATCCTGTCACACTGTGTAAAGAGCAAACCCCACATGGCCAGATCACTCCCTTAACTCTACGCATTATACATACCATATACGCCTAGTGCCAGTTCCTGGAAGTCTCAGTGTGTCTTGATTGAAACATCTAATCACTTTAACACCATCAGTGTAACATCATGATCAGATTACTGAAGAATCTGGGTATTATAAAGACATATAGCTCCTGTGATACTCTATACCTGGTCAGAAGGCCTGGCTCAAGAAAGCAGGCCAAGGACCTCCACTTTTTTTTTCGAAAAAGACAAATATTCGTACCTTTAAAAAACCTACTTTTATATTCTGTTAAGTATATAAGCTGAATAAATAAGAAACCAGAGCAGCCTGAAGGCTCAGCTCCCTTGGACAGTGTTAAAGACCAGAATGGGGTGTGTGGCTGCTTTCGGTTAGCTAGCACGCTAGCGCTGTTTACACCATGCGCAGCACCAGCAAATTACAAACCTAACTTATCAGGTTTAACATTAAAACTCGTCTTCATTCGTATTTTTTTTCCTTTGGGCCCTTCTTGATTTAAAAGCATGGAGTCCAGAAACGACAGCAGGCGCCTGTGTAGCGACATCACAAGACCACAAGACACAGGCCTTGCAGAGAGTAACGCTTAGCTTCGTGGCTAGCTGTTGGCCAACTGAACGTCTCTGCTCATTTATTTATAATATCTACCTGGAGAGGGAAAAAAGAAACACTGGTGAATGACAGTGCGTTTTTTTCCTGTGCGTGCTCTAACACTCAAATTAAACGGACACATTGGGAATTTAATGGAGTTGGATGAAGTTAGGCTCCAGGTGCAGGCGGAGAGCTAGCTACTGCTCACTAGTCATCTTTGTCTCATAAACTGGTTCGTGCACAATTACAGAATAAAATCCAGACTTTTTCTCTCAAACAGACATGACCTAGCCGCTCAGACGAACTAACGTCTGCTATGTTCAACTGGCCAGAAGTAATTTTGCCTTCATTTCCAAGCAGCTCGTTAAACTCGCCCTTAGAGTGACGTATGTTACTTAGCGAGCTACCAGAGGACTACGGTAAACAAGTTAGCGGCTAACCTGGGCAGCTAGCTAACCTGCTAACGAGCTAATTTGGTGATAGAGGTAGTCAGCGTTTTCCCAAAGCGAGCATGCTTAACAAGCAGGATAAAAACTGTAGACTTACCCTTGAAGTCCACTTTTTAAATGTCTGGAATTAACAAGTGCGCTGACACACTGGAACAGTTTTTCACTTGTGGGATTTGTTTCGGCTAATTATTATTATTTTTTTACTCAGCGCGGCTTCCCACGACAGCCCACTTTCTCCCAGGGACAGTGTAAAATGGCTGTCTTTCCTGCATTTACCATTAATACTTCTAAAAGGGGAGTGGGGTGGAGCCATTATGCCAGTGTAAGCCTAAATGATATCATTTAGCGACACGGTTGTAAAATCAAGTCCTGTTTTGGATTGTTTCACCTATATTTTATTTAATTTCCTCTAAACAAAAGGAAGTTTTATATGAGATCGAGTATGAAGCATATCGACTCCCCCCCAAGCGCTACAATGGACCTTTTGGTCACGTGTTTATTACAATCAATAAAATTCAAAGAAGGCTTGCCAGTGACATGTGAGGAAAACACATGGGGTGTGTTAACTTCTGCTTTAAACCCGGCTGAGCTCTCGGCTGTTATAAAGTAACCCGATTACTGACTGTTAACTACATAACAACACAGGAGGAGAGAAGACTGTGCCACGTCTGTATACCTGTTTGTTTGTTTGTTTGTTTGTTTGTTTGTTTGTTTGTTTGTTATTTAAGGCAAGACTGTACGGGTGAACAATTTTTAAAACCATTTTTTAGATACCACAATCAGTGTTTCATAATTGATTGCTGATATTCTTACAAGTATATTTGTAATGGATTTATTTTATTTTATTTTATTTATTTATACACATGAGGCCTCGTCGAGGTAAATACGCATAAATTTGTATACTAAATAAAACAATTCTCAAGGGAAAGACTTTTACACAAAAAGTTAGAGAAATATAATTTCTTTATTGTTTAATCAAGAAATACCATACACTCTTCCAAGAGAAAAAGATATTTTATAATAAAAAAGATTTTTATAATATTTTTAGTATAAACTATACCATAATTATTTTGGGGGGAAAATCCTTAAAATCTTTATAAATAAGGATTATTATTATTAATAAAGGATAGGAAGAAACATGTCAAGTTCAGTAAAATGCAGGTCATCTAGAAACTGAGGTTTATGGATGTGAATATGGGATTATATATATATAAAGTTTAAGAGCAAACAGATTAGCAAGATTGTCATTTGGAGCTGAAGTGTCTTGCCTTGAATGTATTCCTTTGATTTTATTTATTTGCGTTTGGTATCCATCCGTGTGTTTGTTTGTGGACATGGCTGTTGATTGCGTGTCCAGCCAGCAGTAGGCGCTGAACTCCCTCCAGTCCAGCAGGGGGCGATAGTGAGGCTCCTCACATGTGGCGCTTCTCGACGAAGAAGTTGTCTGATGACACCACGGATAAGAAATGACAGGTATTTTTAAGAAGAATGTTACTGGGACAGATTAACAGCTACAATGTCAGGTTTGTTGGCGAGGGTTTTATTTTACCCGACTCTGGCTTACAATGTGGTGATGGAGAAAGTGTCGTCTCGGCGATGGTTTGATCGCGTGGACCAGACTGTCATCCTCGGAGCTCTTCCATTCAGATCCATGACTGAAGAGGTGCGAGTTCAGTAGAAACTTTCTGAAGTTCAGAGCGCTGGAAGTGTAGATGCGTCTCCTGAGCTTTTCAGGATCACTGTACTGTACGAAAGAAAAGGCGAACATCAGGGTTTTTTAGATAGATGTCATGATTTCTGAAGTAAAAAGACTGATCTTTAGGCTCTTCTACTAATCAGATGTTTTCTAAATGACTTCTTAATGACTTCTGCTTTAAATCAGTTTTATAAATGAATAATCTTTAAAACCAGTTTTATAAATGACTTATCTTCTTCAAAATCAGTTTTATAAATGACTTATCTTCTTAAAACCAGTTTTATAAATGACATCTGCTTAAAACCAGTTTTATAAATGACTTATCTGCTTAAAATCAGTTTTATAAATGACTAATCTACTTTAAAATTAGTTTTTATAAAGGTTTTCTCTGCTTTAAAATCAGTTTTATAATTGTTTTCTCCGCTTTAATGCAGCTGGTTCAAGTGGAAAATGTTCGAGGGGTGATAACGATGAATGAAGAATACGAGACAAAGTTTTTCTGTAATTCAGCAGAGGTGAGTTTTAATTTAGTTTTATGTGTGTGTGTGTGTGTGTGTGTGTGTGTGTGTGTGTGTGTGTGTGATTGAGGTGTAACTGTTGAAAGTAACAGGATTTTAACAAATATGTTAAATGTGTTTAAATGTGCTAAGTGGACATTAAGGAATTTGCTTCCTTTTTTTAAATAATAACTTACTTTAGTCTATTGGAGTAACAGGGCTGTACTTTCAAAGTGACTCAGTCAATATCAAAATATAATTGAAAATAAAGAATGAGAGAATGTACTTTTCATCTCCCCATGATTTTCAGGAAATTTGGATGATGCAACTTCCTGTTGAACATGTGACTTCTGGAATAGTGTGAATATTTTATATGGGTGAATGTGTTCAGGTTACAGGTTTGACTGAATTGAACAGAACTACAATTTCATAACAATGCATGACTCTTGGAAAACGATGTTTCAGGCAAGAGATGTTAAACAGATTCACACGTTAATAAGAACAAATAATATGATTTTAATGATTATATTTCAAGGTAAAGTGCAGTTAAGGTGATCTGGGACAGGCGAAAGTGTTCTATAGGTTTTATTCAGGTTTGAAGTTATTTATCTGAAAAATGCACATAGGTTGTTGTAATGAACGCTTTACCTTTGTTTAAAATGTCTGTTACCTTGACTTTACATGCATTTTGTAAAGGTAATATCAGTGAGACACACATGGCACCTAAATAATAATTTCTAGCCATTATTATGTAGTTATATAATAGGTAATAGCAGTGAATACTGCTCAGTATTGGATCATGTTAATGTTATGCTCAGGCCTTGGATCAGGGTCAAGGTTTAAAGAGATTAATTAGCATAAGATCTAAGAAGATCTAATAAGCAGTCTTCATAAGCAGTAATCCGTGTGTGTGTGTGTGTGTGTGTGCGCCACACACACTCCATATCCACTTCAAAAATATCTGACTGTAGTAGTGTAAATATCATTATGCGTTCAGGGTACTATCGAATAATCTACGATCATAAATATTTACTTTAACTAAAGTACTAACTTACTGATTGTGCATGTGGTTTTGTAGGAGTGGAAGGCAGAAGGTGTTGAGCAGATCAGACTCAGCACAGTGGATCTGACAGGAGTTCCCAGTCTGGATCACATTCACCGAGGAGTCGAGTTTGTTCTGAAACACCGTGATCAGGGCACCAGTGTCTACATCCACTGCAAAGCAGGACGCTCTCGCAGTGCCACTCTGGCTGCCGCATACCTCATCAGGGTGAGTGACAGATCGCAGGAATGCGGATGAGTGAAAGAGTAAAAGAAAAAAAAAGAAACAGTTGCCGGAATGTGAAATCCAAATATCATGAGGTAATTTGTCTCAGTAGTGGAAAATGATACTTTCAGGTTTTTAGTGCAAACCTATTTAGTGTGTAATATATAAATGGTTAGCAAGCTTCCTGACTCTCGGCAAGCTTCAGTTGCCAAGGTACGATGAAAGTGGTGGCATGCTGTAGGACATTTTTGTTCTTTATTCACATGCGTTATCTATATTGCATCAGTCAATACCACACTTATTCATCTTATATCTCAGTGGAATGGATGTTAAATATGTTATGTTAAATACTATACAATATATGACCAGAAGTATGTAGACACCTGACCATAGCACCCGTATGTGCCCATTCCAAAACCATGGGTATTAACACAGATTTGGTTCCCCCTTTGCTGCTATAACAGCATTCACTCTTCTAGGAAGGAGTTCTACAAGATTTTGTAGAAATCTAGAGATTTTGTGGCTGTGGGGGTTTGTGCTTATTCAGCCACAAGAGCATTAGTGAGATTGGGGACTGATGTCGTGTGAAAAGCCCTACTGGACAGTAGTGAACACACAACACACANACACACACACACACACACACACACACACTGTGAACACACACTAGGAGCAGTGGGCAGTCTGTGTGGAGTTTCTCATGTTCTCCCCATGTTCTCTCCATGAGATTCCTCCATTCCACAAGTACATTCCAGTAGGTAGACAGGCTCTGCTTTATTGCCCCTAGGTGCGAATGAGCATGCGAACGTGCGTTCAGGGAGTATTCCTGCCTCGTGACCAGTGTTCCTAGGATAGGCTCAGGTTGTCACTTGTCATGGTGAATGTGTTTAGACTGTTATAAATACAGATTTTAATGCCCTTATGATAAGCGTATCCTGTTTTTGGGGGGTTAGCCACCACATTTTTACTTACAGTATCATCAGTGTACCAGACAGATCATTTTGAAACAACTAATGCTTTGAGTAAGTCTGTGATTTATGTTTTTTTTTTTTTGTTATACTTTATTATTGTTTTTGACTGACAATTAAACATCAAAATCAGACTTCAGAGTGGCATATGTAGAATCCTCTTCGACTGTGTATAAAAATCACTGTAATAGCTACACAATGTCTGTTTGTTATGAGCATAATTAACTATACTGTACATAAGGAATAAAACACTTATTATAGGAAAACAACCAAAACCAGGTTGGTGTGTTGCAGATTAACCCAAAGCAGAATTACTTTTAATTTTGTAATAACATTATATAACAACTTTTTTCCCCTTCCTTTGTCATGTTACCGTGAAACTACAGAGTCATCTATTCTGAAAACTTTCACATGTCAGAAAGCTTAAATTTACAGCTTTGTCCCTGACTCTTATAATGCATTAACACTGGAGACTCCTTCCATAAATGTTAAATCAATGCCTCCCTGCAGAAAACATACCATATCAACAATTACACATGGGTATAATCCATATCTGGATTATCCCCCATATGGTTCCCTGTTTAAATTGTTATATAAAAACAGTAATGTATTGGACCAAGTGCATTAATATAAACCTGGGATGTGCCTTGCAGCTGGCATTAATTGAAACAAATTCTAATCAATCAGATTAGAGAATTCAACAGTACTGCACTATAATTAAACAATATTGCATGAGCAAGAGTGCAGTCATACTGAATATTGGCATGGCTGTGATTTGCTAATTACAGCCGTGCCGATATTGAGACTAACCGCAGGATTGCAAGTGTGATATTGCTTTTATACAGCAGTTCTATAAACAAGAAATTAATATCAAGTAACTGACATTTTGGACACAATATGGCAAATGTTCTGTTTATTTTTGCTCCGCTAGAGGAAATAGATTCGGAACAAGCCACACGCGCTTTATAGCACGTCGAATAGCTGGCTAGCTCACATTCATTTGTACATTCCTGTTAAAGGTGCTTCTGATCAAATTGCCGTCCCTTCTTCCTTTTCATCTTCAGCTGATGAGCTTTTATATTTTAAGTCAAAATTTAGATTCCTGAGAAGTACAGTTTGCCTGTCCGCTGATGATGTCGTGAACACTACTGTAGTAACGGTTTTGAACTAGGAAGTAGAACTTTACGTGGCGAACACAGATGAGTGGAGTGATACGCACAGTGAAACATCCCAGCGCAGTTATAGGAAATATAGGCACTCTGGGAACAACGCTCGGCCAATCAGATTAGTGGACTGTGGTATAATTACTAAAGAATTCACATACTAATCAGTTTTGTGTCGCTCTAGATCACTTTTACATAATTCCTCATTTTCTTTGAAATACATTTCCACAGTGTTGTATGTAACCTGATGTACATTATCACTATCATTTTGATGTTGTCTTTTCTCTGTGTAGATCCACTGCTGGAGCCCAGACAAGGCGTGTAACATGCTGGCAGCCGTCCGGCCGCATGTCCTGATCCGCTCTGCTCAGCGTGACATGCTAGACAAATATCACCAGCAAGTGTGTGGATAAGACTCATGCTGTGTATAATAGAAGAAACGTGTGTTCCTGTGGTCTAGTTGGTGGCTTGTTTGCAATCAGCATGCTTTCTTTCTGGTCTATGCTTGTTTTTTTCTGCATTAAAGAGGCTTTTCTGAAACTGTGTTCATGCATGCATATGGCCAAAAGTTTGTGGACACCTGACCATCTCACCCATATGTGATTGTTGAACATCCCGTCCCAGATTTAGTCCCTTCTTTGCTCTTCTGGGAAGTCTTACCACTAGATTTTGGAGTGTGGCTGTGGGGATTTCTGTTCATTCAGTCACAAGAGCATTAGTGATGTCAGACGCTGATGTCGGGTGAGGAGGCCTGGGGTGCATTCGGTGGTCCAGTCCATCCCAAATGTGTTCAGTGGGGTTGAAGTCAGGGCTCTGTGCAGGACACTAGAGTTCTTCCACGCCAACCTTCTTAAACCAGGTCTTCATGGAGCTCGCTTTGTGCACCAGAGCATTGTCGTGCTGGAACACGTTTGGGCCTTTCAGTTCCGGTGAAGGGAAATTGTAACGCTACAGCGTACAACGACATTCTAGACAATTGTGTGCTACGGACTTTGTGGCAACATTTTGGGATAGAACCACACATGGGTGTGTACCAGTCCACAGGTGTTTGAAAACCGGTATATAACATACATAAATACACTGAAAGGTGTGGTTAATTATTTTTTTTAATGAGGAAAGATGATGTTTTTCTTTGACCTCGTCTGTTAAATGTCAAAGCAATTCAATATTTTAGAACCTGTTCTACTATAAACTCTTCATGTATATAGTAGCTGTGCATAATTGCAGTCCATGACACAATAATGTGTATTTTGCGTATTAAAATAAAAGAAACACGTGCGTGGGAGTGGGAAAGAAAGGCTGTGTTTTTACCTAGTGGTTGTTATTCGCTGTTTCGCCTGGTGAGGGTGCCATCGCCGCTTCAGCAGCATGAAATAAACACGAACAAAAAAAAAAAAGAAAAAAAGCGAAGAAGACGCCGGTCGATTGAGTCAAGATGGCGGCTTCCTTGCTCAGGCTCACCCGCGGGACTTTAGGTAGAACCTTGAACGGTAAGTGACGAGTGCATATAACATCTTCGCCTGATAAACATTTGATATCTCGAGGTTATAGGTGGATGTGTAATTTTCCTCGACCAGTCTCCTACATATTGTGCTGTCCACTGCTGGTGACCTTTCTCCTAGCTCCAAAGCTAACTGCTCATAGTAAGGTTGGGCTGAATGCTAAATTGATCTGTGCTAACTGTACAAGTGCACTACGAAGTGTATGAGGAAATGTCATCTGCACGCTATATAGTGTACAGTGTAGTCTAATAGGGAGGCGTTTGGGATGTGGCCGTAGCTTAGCACGACAAAAGTGGCAAAACAGACGTAAAAGGTGTTTCAGATATGGAAACATGTTCACAGATTTATTTATGTCAACAGTTTTTACTGCTAGAGAAATGAGAGAAGAGATTATTCGTACATAGCAAGCAGTGTTGGTCTTGTATTATCTAAAAATTGTCTGTAAATATAAAGTAGTGTGACAGGACATGGAGACCTGGAGGCTTGTAGAGGAAAAAACTGATGGTTGAGTTCCAGTGAAGTTTTGTCTTGTGCGTGAAGACTGACATACAGTGGCCTTGAAAAATCTGCAGATTATAATATATATATATAAGTCAAAAATAGATGTAAATGCATAATAAGTGAACATGAAAATAATACATTTCTAATGTAATTACTGGCACAACACCATGTGCCTTGTGTACACTGTGTACTTCATGCATCTGACAGTGTTTTAATACCTTCAGAACAGAAGGTGACAGTGTAGGGAAGATTATTGGGCAGTGTAGGGCGAAGACTATCGAGTTTAGTCAAGCTATAGCAGATCTACACATGTCTGGGGAAACAAATACACACCTACTGTCAAACTATTTCAATTTCAGTGATCCGTTTAACTGTATAATGTCATGCACCAGTGCCAAGACTCTTCTGAGTCTTTCATCCAAAGCGTCTTGTGACATGTGAGACACTTTAGTCCAAGCATGTCAAGGTTTTGTACCTTGACACTAAAGTACCAACCAACTGACCAGAAACAAGTGTAAAAGAGTTGTAGGACAAACGGGGTTCTGCATCTACAGTGGAAAAAAAAAGTCTACACATCCCTGTTAAAATGGCAAGTTTTTGTGTTGGAGAAAAAAATGAAACCAAGATAAATAACGTCAGAATTTTTCCCACCCTCACTGTAAAATTACAACACATAAAAGATAAGTGAAAAACAATCAGAAACATTTTAGGGGAAAAAAAAACAATGAACCAATCACATTCAATCTCATGTGCAAAAGTAATCATCATCAATGAAAAATTTTCTGATTAACCCCAAATAAAGACCAGTATTGCGTCCTAATTCACCTACTATCCATCCTAAATATTATACGAGATTATAGAAATAGTGTGTCCCAAATTGTAATATGTTGAAATGAGTATCCCAGAGGTTCCCGGATGGTCTACTAGTTCCTGTAGATTTTTGAAGTGTGGATCCATAGACACTTTTCTAGCTAATATTGCCCACAACTCCTTGTGTGAAGGAAGAGCAGTTTTGTGACGGTTTGCTTCGCCGGATTCAACCTGCAAACATGGTGGACGAGTATAACATTGGTGATGCATCTTCAGTGTAAGATCTTAAATCTTAAGCACTAACTAAAGTTTTTTAAGGAATAATGAATGAAGAAAAGCAGAAATGCAACAAGGAGTTTGTTTACACAGTGTGCATAACTAGGGAACATTCTCTTCCGTGACATGACATGTTAGTATGTCCCAGTAGTTGCATACTGATTTGCTACACACTCAAACAAATGTACCTTTTCTACAAAAAAAGTACATATTTTTAGTGCATAGTATAAGTAGACAAATTGGGATGCAGCACAGCTGTTTCTGTAGGATTTTCTTGACATCTTCTTGGTTTCATCTGATTGCGGAAGCCCTGGTCCGCAGCCTGAGAAAGCCTGTACAGGGTCTCACTGCCGAAAGGAATCGATCGGGAGAGGGGTACCAAAAAAATGAAAATCCAAAATATCATTTGTACCATGGAAGACCGTGGTGGCCATTGTCAAGTGGAAAAATGACCTCACCAAGACCAGGACATCCCTCCAAAATTTACAAAAGGGCAAGACAAAAACTTAACAGGGAGGCTGCCAAGAGACCAACGGCAACATTAAAGGAGCTGATAAGTACTGATTACTCTCTATAAATGACAGCAATCTCTCGTATTTCTCACATGTCTGGGCTGTGGGGTAGGGTGGCTAGACAGAAGCCCTTTCTCACAAAAAAACATCCAGGCCCAAAGAATTCACCCCGAACCATGTGGCAAAATGTGTTATGGTCTGATGAGACCAATTCCAAAATGTATTATAATTCAAAAATTCCATAATTCCAAATGGTATGTTTGGCAAAAAAAAAGGCACATCAACAGAAGAACACCATCCCCATTATGAAGCATGGTGGTGGCAGCATGATGCTTTTCTTCCACCAGAACTGGGGCTTTTATCAAGGTGGAGGGAATCATGAATAGCTACAAATACCAGTCGATTTTAGTGCAAAACATTCAGGTATCTACTAGTAAGCTGAAGATGAAAAGGAATTTAACCTTTCAGCACGGCAATGACCCAAAGTGTACATCCAAATCAACAAAGGAATGGCTTAAACAAAAAAAGTGTTTTTGAATGTCCTAGCCAGAGCCCAGACCTGAATCCAACTAAACATCTGTGGGGTGACCTGAAGTGGGCTGTACACAGGAGATGCCCTCACAATCTGATGGCTCCAGGTGGGAAAATATTGCCAAGTCAAGATGTGCCACACTTAGCCAAAAAGACTGAGTGGTGTAATAAAAATGGCGCACTATTAGTTTAGGGGCGTGTACACTTATGCAACTAGGTTATTCTAAGGTTTTTTTTCTCTCTCTTTTTTTCCCCCAAAAGAGTTTCTGATTGTTTTTGACTTTATTTGTATACTTTGCAGTTGCCCATTAAAGGTGGGATAGAGATCTGACATGTGATAGATAGATGATAGAGATCTGTGTTGATTTTTTTTTATATCCCTTGTAGGCACAATAGTTGTAGTCAGTGTACTGTCTTGTTCTGTCTTGTGTGTATGCATTTGCACTTGTGCACTTTATGTATAAATTTATGTAGTCAGTGTAGTTCTTTGTTGTTCTGTGTTTCTTATGTAGCACCTTGGTCCTGGAGAAACGTTGTTTCGTTTCACTATGTACTTGTATATGGATGAAATGACAATAANTGGAATACTACAAACATTTAGTTACAAAGTGTTTAGACTAAAAAAATAACATAATCTTAAAGCTGACATGTAACCCGGCTGTTTTCACTTACAACATTGGTCCTGATGATTGGTCTTTATACAAGGGTGACGTTCCATTGGTTAATCTACAGATGGGTGACAAATTAAAGGAAAATCAGTGACTCTGTTATGCTCTTGGGCCATTTATTTGTCTGGTATTCTTTGGCTCCTTAGAGGGAATACAAGTTATTCAGACTGATCATCTTTATCCTATGAGGAATCATTGCTATTCTAATGGGAGAGTTTTTTTTCATGGATGATTTCATAACCATCCCCAGAGCTCATTGAAATGCTGCAGAAGTAGAAATGTGTTGGACAGAGAACATCTTTTTGGAAGAACAGTGTTCATCCTTCCAGTACAGTTCCCGAGACTTGTAGAATCTATGACAAGGAGCTGTAAAGATGTTCTGACGGCTTGTGTTGGCCCAACACCTTACTAAAATAAGCAGCTACAGTGGAACTGTGGGCTGTCAGATTCTGCTTTACATATTCAAAAGCATCAAATTTTACCCAGGTTCTAGTCTTGGTTACCAAACAAAGGGGTTATTTTTGTGTTTCCTAAATGTTTTGGATAATGACGATTGTCACCTGACATAGAAAATGTCTGTCATGTATGAAATATTATAGTTCACATATATGTTTTGCATTTATGCATTACTTTACGTTGAAGTAATAATGATAACAATCAGCATCATCATTTGAAAAAGAAAAAAAATATACTGTCTAATTGGTGTCATGCCTTGCATTTCACTTTAGAGTCCAAGAGTAATAATCAACAAATCATCACAAAGAAACATCTTAGATAACAAGATATAATGATAAGAGCAGTTGGATCAAGGTACATAGAGATGTCAAGAAACTGCATACAGTGTATAAGCAAATAAAATATGTGTCCTAAATGTGTTATATGTACGTTGTTCACAGTTTTCAACAGACACTTGTTAGTGTTGCTGTTTTTCTAGGGGTAAATCTAAAATAGCACTACGCAGCTTCAATGTAATGAGCATATTTATAACCTGATTTGATTTGTGGATTAATTTTAAAAAATGTTGTTTTATTATATGGATTAAGCTAATTGATTTACAAATGCTTCTAAGTACACTGCATCTTTTCAAGTAATTAAAATTCCAGTGTGTGTGTGTGTGTGTGTGTGTGTGTGTGTGTGTACATCGAGAAGGGTTGTCTACTAAGTTAATGGTTTTATCCATTTTTATTTGTATGTTGTCCCAAGTTAGTTGGTCAGTGATTATTGATGATTTTCTCTGTCACTCTGTTATAGCTGTGAGTCGGAATGCTGCGCTGATCCCAGCACGTTTTGAAGCAACAGCAACTGAGACAAGACGTGAGTAACGCTAACTTATTGGTGGACCATCTGGACTAAAATATTTTCTACATAGGAAGTTGTATTGCTGTCAAAAAAAAAAAGCTTTCAGCAAACTGGAAACAAAGCCCTGCATTTGGCCCATTTTTAGTCTAATAATTTTGACACTAGAATATCTAGAGTTCTTATGTTAGGTTTATTAATGTAACAGAAGAACCATAAAACAGTTCTTAGTTCATGTCAGTTTATTAGGTTCTAATTTTCTGACTCAACTGCACTGTGCTTTATAGCTACAGTTAGGCCCAAGGATGCAGTGACTCATAACCAGCTGTCCCAGTTTGGGGAATACGTGGCTGAAATTCTTCCCAAATATGTGCAACAAGTTCAGGTATCCTGCTCAAATCATATTTTTGTCCTGCTGGTTTTCTTCATATAATGCAATGCTCAAAACCATCGAGTATATACCAACATTAATTCTTCATAGCAGCGCGTACTCTTTCCTAAGCTGCTGTAAGGATCTCTTATTTGGCATGTGATCACAATGTTTGTTCAACTAATATGAGCTGCATGTATCTTTAGGTAACATGCTACAATGAGCTGGAAGTTATGATCCACCCAGAGGGAGTCATACCTGTGCTGACTTTCCTTCGGGATCACACCAACGCCCAGTTCCGCAACATGACCGACCTCACCGCAGTTGATGTTCCGACTAGGCAAAACCGCTTTGAGGTCAGAACACAAGTAGCCTGAAGGAAATTAGTAATCATCTTCACGCTTTCTGATTGAATTGGTGTTGGTGGAAATCATTCCCACTTTGAAAGTTCCTTTGAACATTTGAATTTCTTTCCTGATGTGAAATGATTCATAACGGATTCTGGGAATAATAGAAGCATTCTCTTAGAGCAGAAGTCCATTTTTTTGTTAATTAAAAAGATGAAAATGTAAATAACCTGTGACAGCTGATATTGCTCACTAAGTAAAACACATTTTTAATATGTTGAAATTGCATTTATTTTCATCATAAGTAAATAATATTATTATATCATATTATTACATAATACTGTATATAAAAGTAATACGTGAAGTGACTTTGCAACGTCAGCGATATAAAGAATAATTTTAAACATAATATAAAGAATACCATTTATGCAAAACTATTGAATCTTTCTTGAGATTTTTATTTTATTTTATTGTTACATTGTCGCTGCATTTAAGGGTGTTTAACATTGGGAACCCAATGAATGGAATTTGTGAGAATTTTTGCCCTTCGTCTGCTTTCTTTTATACATAATGAAATGTTTAACTTAAACGTTTAAGTGCTGATGTATCTCTTATTAGCGCTGGAAGGATTCGGCTGTCCAGTTTAAACATAGTCTTGTTTTCCTTCTATTAATCAGTACTTTACTTCCTTGTGCTTTTGAATCCTAAATATTAGCTGAAGGCAAAAACAGATCATTCTGCTTAATTATTAAAGTAATTTTGAAAGGAAGGCATAAAAAAATAAATTACAACTTGGGCCTTTTCACTCTTAAGCGAAAACGAAAAGTCTCAAATGTCTCTGAAGAAGAAGGCAGTGCTTTGTGCAGTCTCTGTAATCATGTTACACTGGCGTAATGTGTATTTGCGGCTGCAGATTAAACAAAACTAATCGTGTCAATATTTTCCAGATTGTGTATAATCTGCTGTCATTGCGCTTCAACTCTCGCATTCGAGTAAAGACCTACACAGATGAGCTGACTCCGGTCGACTCGGCTGTCCCTGTCTATCAAGCAGCCAACTGGAATGAAAGAGAGGTATGTAATCTTCTCACCTTATCCACCCATTTATAGATACACTTTTAAGTACTTAAAAGATGTACTGTATGTAAATGTGTCCTTCTTCTTCTTCTTCTTCTTCTTCCTCTTCTCCTTAGGTGTGGGACATGTTTGGTGTGTTCTTTGCAAATCATCCGGACCTGAGACGAATCCTAACAGATTATGGTTTTGAAGGCCATCCATTTAGAAAAGATTTCCCTCTGTCTGGATACGTTGAGGTAAAAATATTGGCACTTTCCACAAGACATTTCAGTATCTAAGCAGTAGGTCAGTCATTACTTCTTTTGTGATATGTAAGGAATGACACACAACAGTGAATGGTGTTATAGCAAAACGACAATGGCATGGTGTAATTTTGAACGAATGCCATGTCATACTTTTTTAAGCAGTTTATAGCTGTGTTTAATGTAGACCTGCCAACCTTTATACAATTTGCATAGGATGCGCCACATTTTAACGCCAGAATATGCTGCTAAGTTGTCACTCAAAAATATGCAAAATGAGTAGTCTTCATTTTTCCACACAAAAACAGCAGATGAGCCTGTCAACATGTGAATCTAGAATGACTCCCTTTAAGTGCCACCTCTTCCCCTCATCTCACATTAGTAATCTCATCTAATCTTAATTTTCCTGCTCGAAAGATGCATTGACACAGTGCCATCACTTTCTGCCAAGGCCGAGTTCATTAATGTGAAATAAAATCTATCAGTGCAGGTTCAACTTGACAAGTATGTAGTTAGTATCAGTTATTTATGTTTATTAAGAATGCCACCCAAGTATCTTGTCTAAAATATAAAAAATAAAAAAAGATTAAGTAGGCCTACAACAAAGTGTGAAATCCAACACACATTAATGGTAATGATAATTAAAAATGATAATTGCTAATTAAAAATTATTAAAAAATAATTTAAAATGCTGTTTGCTCTCTGCAGCTGTATTCAAACACCACCATCAAGCCCGTTGAGGTAGAAACTGAATTGTGTGTATACACACGGTTTTACAGTAACCACCAGGCAAACGACATCTCATGTATTGAGTTTTTACACCCAGAGTCCCCTGTCCTGAAGACTGTGTTGTGGAGGAAAACCTCCTGACCATTACAGCACACTGACACGTGTGACTAAACATTAAAGAAATGTCACCTTACAGAAAGTGTCAATGATTACATGTTTTTCTTTGTTGAAAAGAACAAGCACATAGAAAGAAAGCATTAATATAAACCTGTGATTATAAATTCCATCAAGCACGTTTGTCAGAACTGCTGGTAGAGAAGACTGATCAACGTCCAATCAAATTTAGGAATTCAACTGCACTGTGATATAATATTCGTTAATAAGCCTTTATCTATTGTAAATTTTTTGTGCTGACAACTATTATTTGATGTACATTAGAATATGAAGGTAATGTAGTACATCTCATGAGTCATGTGTTTGTCTCTTAGGTCCGCTATGATGATGAGCTGAAAAGGGTTGTAGCAGAGCCTGTGGAACTTGCACAGGAGTTCAGGAAGTTTGACCTGAACAGTCCATGGGAAGCATTTCCTGCATACAGGGAGCCCAAAGATGCACCCAAACTAGAGGCTGGGGACGAACCTGCAAAGTAACATCCTTTTATTTCTGATGTAGGTGAATGCCGCATTTATGTAAATATGAGACCATGTGTTGACCTTATGTATTTCGCAGTCTTTATTTCAGAGACCTCTCAAGCATCTGAATAAAAGAGTGAATTTCAAAATGACTACTGTGCTTCCTCATTGACTTTTTCACAGCTTGAAAGCTGTGATGTTCCCCCTCCTCCTCCTCTCTCCTCCATGATGGCACTCTATACATATCTCTGCCTGACACAAACCAAAGTGCTGTGGTAGGAAAAATACACATTTAGAAATCACACACATACAGTAACCATCAGAAATTATGCAGAATTCAAAATACTTTATTGCCCATAAATTTGCCCTGGAAGCATGGCGTGTATGCAGGATACTGGCATCCATTCAGACATATGCATTCTTACCTAATTCTGAATCTAATAACTTTAGATAAATACAGTGTAGACAAGAATTGACACATCTTGCAATGTTTTTTTAATATCCGAGTTGTGTTCATGTATTTAGTTATCTAATCTGTGCATTTTGTACTCCAGCCTGTCAAAAATATTAGGCACATGAACAAGGGATCAGAGCAAAGGAGCCATAAAAAATATATGCAATAAGGGCAAGTAAATGCCTCAAATCACTAAATGTTATTCGATGTATAGAACAAAAATGCATAGAACTACACCAACACCTCCCGTTAGTCATTAGCTGCCTGTCAGCTCAACAACTTCACAACTGTGCAACAAAGTACTGTATATGCCTTACTTGTTCAGGGAAAAAAAAGCTAAAACCCCATGAGTCCTGAATCTTTTTTGGATTATAAGAGCGCTAGAGCAGTCTATATATAACTGTTATAAGAGCGTTAGAGTGCTCGTATAACAGTTATATATTGGTCTCTCAACTAGGTGCATGTAACTAATCATTTTGCAAATGTGCAAGCTCTAATGTTAAAAGAAAATAATAATACTAATATCAAAATATAGCTGCAAGCAACAATTACGGGGCCAAGCACAACAGAGCCAAAGTAAGGAGCTAAGCAAGCATCAGAGCATGGTCACATAAAATTTATGGAAGAACGGCCTTGAATTGAGTTTCTTTGTAACATTTTGTTCAGACTGGTCTCACGGTGATGTGAGCCAAATTTGGTGATGATTGGACAAAATTTGTTGTCAGTTTGATTGGCGAATTCTGGATAAACCTTTTGGAGAATTCAGAATTCTTTTGATAACTTTTGTGAGGCTTACTCTGAAGATGATGTGACAAAATTTGTAGGGGGGGGGGTGACCCGTCCTGGTGCGTTGAGCTGTCCAGAAGAACCAGTTTTTTCCAGCACTGGCAGTCTTGTGCCAGCTGATCTGCATCCTCCACAGCAACTCCATGTGGTTGGAGGTCCCCCGCGACGACGTCGAGCCACCGGGTGCGGGGCTTGCGTTGTAGTCGTCTCCAGCCTGCAGCCCTTGGGTCAAACTGGAGAATGGCTTTTGTCGGATGGTCAGAAGGGAGACGGAGGACATGACCAAGCCAGCGGGTGCGGCGTTGTGCGACCAGGCCAGATGCTCTGGGCTGGCACGTGCAGGCTCTAAGCGCCTCGTTGGAGACTCGCTGTGGCCACCAGATGTTTTCGATGGTTATGAGAGCCCTGCTATCAAAGCCATCTATTCTTGCAGCCAGAGTCTTATTTAAGGGCCATGTTTCCGAGCCATATAACAGGATAGAGAGTACGGCAGAGTTGTGAATCCGGATCTTCGTCTTGCGTGAGATGGTCTGGTGCCGCCAGAGTGGTTTCCAGAGAGACTGCAGAGCTGATGCTGCCAAGGTTGCTTCTGCAGAGAATCTCTGGTTTTAGGTCCCCGTTATCTGTCACAGTGGATCCCAGATATACAAAGTTCTTGATGGGCTCTACGATGTTGTCACCAAGCCGAAGGGGAGGTGGATACGGTCCATCACCGATACTCATGAACTTAGTTTTTGTCCAGTTCACATGGAGGCCAAGCGTCTCTCAGCTGGCTGTAGGATGTGCTGAGCAGGATGGTGTCGTCAGCGTACTCCAGGTCAGTCAGGTGGTAACTGCCAAAGGGCACTCCGGGGACCCGTTCACAAACCTTAGACATCAGATGGTCAATGATGCAGTTGAAGAGATCAGGAGCAGCCACACAGCCCTGGTGAACGCCACTGGAGATGGGAAACCAGTCAGAGTCTCTGCCGTTCACACGGACACAGCTCTGTGCGTTCCTGTAAAGCAGCTTGAGCAGGGCAACGATCTTAGGTGGTGCTCCAAGGGCATGTAGGATACTCCAAAGTGAAGAGTGGCAGATGGTGTCAAAGGCAGCCTTCAGTTCTACGAATGCCACGTATAGATGGCGATCTTTACGGAATTCGTAGGTCTTCTCTATGAGCAGTCGAATGGCAGAGATGTGGTCTATTGTGGAGCAGTTGGTCATGAAGCCAGCCTGCTGGGGACAGTGGCTGCTTCTGATGGCTGGGAGAGCACGTGTGAGCAAGATCCTGGTGAAGAGCTTGCCAGGGATGGATAATAGGGTAATGCCTCTGTGGTTGCTGCAGACTAGCCTGTCGCCCTTACATTTCCAGAAGGGCAGGATGACTCCTCTGGTCCAGTCACTGGGAAGCCTCTCTGTCTCCCACACCTGGTTAAAGATGTGGGTCAGCCACTCGACAATGCTGTCCCCGCCTGATTTTAGCATCTCGGCGGTTATTGCGCAGATGCGGGGGGCTTTCCTGTTGTTAAATTTTTTCAGAGCGGCTCTGACTTCCATGGGTGTGACAGGATCTGTACTGCAGGCGTTACTAGGGGCCGCAGCGTTTGCAGCCACTAGGATGGTGGGATCAGCCGGGGTGGTATTGTGCTGCAAGAGGAGGCAGTTTGCTTCAGTCATAATAACGTTGCCATCAGAGTCTTTCACCAGGGTTGTCTTGATGCATGGGCCATTACGGGCTTGGCGCAACAGACTGAAGACACGGCTCATGTTGTTGCTATTGGCCGCGGACTCTAGGTGTTTCGCTTCTGCTTGCCAGAACTTCTCCCTGTCCTCAGCTATGGCCATATTGTGCTGGCGGTTCAGTCGCCGATATTCCGTCAGGTCGCCTCGAAGCCGAGCCTCACACCGCCGCTCGATGATGTCCAGTGTCGTTTCCGATATCCAAGGCTTGTTTGGGGATGATTTTGAGGATCCAAGGACATTATGAGCTGACTGGATGACGCTTTCCTTGAAGGTCTGCCAGTCGGTCACTTTGTCAGTAGCCAGGGCATCGAGGATGTGGCGGATGGAGCAACTGAAATTTGTGGCGATGTTGGGATCACTGAGTAGGGAGGAGTCCAGGCGAGGCTGAGTCTTGGTGTGCTGGTTGGCTCTCAGCTTTAGCTTAAGCTGAGCCACCAGCAGACGATGGTCGGTGTTGCCAAGCTCTGCTCCTCTGTACACACGGCAGTTGGTGACAAACGACTTCCAGCGTCGAGAGATGAGGATGTGGTCCAGCGCTTTCCTGGTTCTGCCATCTGGGCTGTACCATGTCCAATGATGGATTTGTTTCCGGGGAAACCAGGTATCAGCGATGCAGAGGTTGTTGTGGTGGCAGAGAACGAGAAGGCGGTTACCATTATCGTTTGTGGTTCTGTCGACGAAGGTTGTGCCAACAGGTGAGCCGGTGGACCGATCACTGCTGGACAGAGTGGCGTTGGCATCAGTGAGGATGATGGTAATGTTGTGTGGTGGGGCTTGGCCAACAGCCTGATGGAGTTGGTCGAAGAAGGCGTCCTTCACATCTTCATCAGTGACAGCAGTGGGGGCATAGGTAACAATTACTGTCACCTTACCGTGCTGGTGGAGGAAGCGGGCAGAGAGTAATCTGTTGCCCAGAGGTGTCCAGCTGATGAGGGATTTACAGAGGGTATTTGGGATGGCAAGTGCCACACCATAAAGGCCTGTTTGTTTCTCGGGGCCACTATAGATGTAGCAATGGTTGCCTGCTGTTGTTTCACCTTTGCCTTGCCATCGAACATCACAGAGCCCTGCCAGGGTGACGTTAAACCGGCAGAGCTCTCAGGACAGCAGGGTGGCAGTTCCCAGACGAAGGAGCGTCTGGATATTCCATGTGGCGACACGGGTCCTGTGACGAAGGTTGATCCGTACTCGTTGGTCGGGGGCAGGCTGGGGTCCGTTACCGTGTTGGGCAGTCCGGCTTCTTTTTCTGGTCAGTTTCGTAACAAAGGGGAGTTTCTCCTGGGTGGGTTGTTAGCCCTCCGCAGGATAGTCGGTTGGTGGGACTGCCACCTCACAGCGTACCGACACGCTGGGGTCTTTGTTTGTCTGGCTCAGACCCATTCGAGGACATGCGGTTCAAAAGTTATGACCATAAAACCCAATAGTGGCACTCGAATGTTGGCAGCACTTGGCCCAAATGCCCCGTAGACCCTCCCCAAACATTATGCTTAAATTCACAACCAGATGGTTCTATGGGGTTCCATAGACCCTTTAGCCAGAAGAAGAAGAGGAAGCAGAAGAAGAATAATGAGAACAGTTTTGACTAATCAACTTGAATTCCATACCTTTTTTGTAGTCATGGTCTAAAGACCATAGATTCGATTTTCGTGAAAATCAGACGAACGGTCTAGGAGTTAGAAAAAGTAGATTTTTAAGAAAATTTAAAATGCCAGAAAAGTTTTCATGATGGAAATGATGTCATAGGGTGCATTTGACTCGGCACAAGCCAGGTAAGCAAGAATTTTGTTTCTAGCCCTTATGGTTGGTTCAAAAGTTAGCATAAAATTAGCATAAACATGAGTGCAAATTTGAGCAGTTGGTGGCACTAGTTTGAGATATCAACTCCAAATTTCCTATGGTAACATTTCAGACTGTCCCCTATCTGTGTGTCTCATAACTTTCCTATGGGCTTCTATGGCCTGCCATTGACTTGAGAGGAAGAAGAAGCTGCAGAATAATAATAATAATAAAAAAAGTTGATGAAAACAATAGGTGCCTATGCCCCTACGGTGCCTGGCCCATAAAAATAAACTGCTTTAGTGACACTTATTGAGAAGCTAAACTGATTTAGGGAAGGAAATGTAAATACAAATAGTGTTTGCTGCAAGGGGGAACCATTTCTCTGATGAACGTTTGGTGAAAGTTTTGATTGATTTGTGAGGTGGAGTCTTTTCCTTACTTAAGAAAAATACAAGGGGACAGCAGCTAATGGCCCTTATAGCACAGTCAGCATACTGCATCTTGGCCTTGGGGGAATGAGGGGAAACAGACAGGAACCACACACTGATAGAGGTGGTGAAAACACTCACAATAAAGGCAGACTGGAAGTGGATCAGGGTAGGCTTAGAGACAGTGGACTTAATGAGTGGAGTTAATGTTTTAAAGATGTTACTGATCCTTTTCAGTGTGTTGTAGAAAGTATAGTGGCTTTGGGTCTAAGGGCCTAATCCAACTAGTAAGAATTTTTTTTTTTAATTTATACTGCTCTGACAGAAAATCACAGGTTCATATTAATGCACTCGTTTATACAGAGAATAGTATGGTGGAAGCTCCATATAATCTGACACTAAAAATAAGATACATTTTTTAAAAAACCTGCTTTTATTTAACAAAGTAAAATGTGTAATTGTGTATGTAGGGAAATTGTATGAGTCTCCAGTATGTTTTGTAATGGTATATTTTCCATGGTGTGAGAGTTTTCAGGACAGAGGACTTTGCACTTTCTTGGCATCATGACAAGCAGTATGCTTTTTTTTATATATATATCTTCTTATGAACACACACACACACACAGAGAGACAGAGAGAGAGAGAGAGAGAGAGAGAGAGAAGAAAAGCATATTCTGGGTTGTGCCATTATAGGAAAATAGTCAACTTCAGGAACACACCACCCCATCATTTAAATATTTTCCTATGTTCCTACCGCATAGTTAATACACCTCTAATTCTCCAAATAGAATTCCACTGTCCTCCTGTTTATTCCCTAAAATACGTCTAATATTAATTTAAAATTTTGAAGAGATGGTATCCTAGGTAAAACTATTCTTCTGGAAAAGATTGACCTTTTTATAAGGCAAAAAACTGCATGTGAGCTTAATTTTATTTTTACATTCAATTTAATGGTAAAGTTAAGAACAAATTGTTACTAAATAAAAAGAAAACCTGTTCATCATTCACTGTATAACAGATCTGCAAATATATGACAATGATTACATGCTGAATTAACCTTAATTACAAAATTATTGCACACATACAAAATATGCTTATACAATGATGTTTTAGGCTAATTCATCACCTGACTTATATGGCTGTTTTTCATGCAGAGCATGTTTCTGTAAATTATTTATGTAAATTAAGAGGACTCATAGGGGATGCAAACTTCTAAATTGTACCTAGAGCAGATGTTGCAGTCCATTGTTGAAGTGTGCACCAGGCTTCCTGAAATTAGCTCAACAGGCTGGATTCACATGGGTGACAAATTAAAGGAAAACCCAACATAAAGTGTGTTAATAAGTTATTGATTCACCACAAACTACCACAATAGCTTCAATGCACATTGGCACAGATTATAGATGTCCAAAATATATTTCCACTATTGGTGATGGTGGTGGAGAGCGCAGTGTAACATGTTGCTCTAAAGTCTCCCAACGGTGTTCAGTTAAATTGTGATCGAGTGAGTATTAAGTCCATAGCATATGATTTACATCATTTTCATCCTCATCAAATTATTCATTTACATTTATGGCATTTGGCAGACGCCCTTATCCAGAGCGACTTACAAAAGTGCCTTGAAGTCTATCAAAAATACATTCTGATACTGGCTCACTAGGTCACAACTAGGAAGACCATCAGTGCAAAAACTCTGTTGGAGAGGTAACAGACAATTGCTCAGACAATACACTTTTTTTTGGTTTAGTTATGTTTTGTAAGTGCTAACTTAAGTACTTTAGTATGAGGTAAGTCTTTAGATGTCGATTAAAGACTGCCAGTGACTCAGCTGTTTGGACATTTAGGGGAAGTTCCTTCCACCACCTTGGTGCCAGAACAGAAGAGTCTCGATGCATGCCTTCCTTGTACCCTGAGTGATCGTGGGACCAGTCGAGCAGTGCTAGAGAATCAAAGGGAGCATGGTGCTGTGCGAGGTGTGATAAGTGCTTTGAGATAAGTGGGTACTGGTCCGTTTTTGGGTTTGTAGGCTAACATCAGTGTTTTAAATCTGATGCGGGCAGCTACAGGACGCCAGTGGAGGGAGCGTAGCAATGGGGTGGTGTGGGAGAACTTAGGAAGGTTGAAAACCAGTCATGCAGCTGCATTCTGGATCAGTTTCAGAGGACGAATGGTGCTCAGAAGCAGACCTGCCAGGAGTGAATTGCAGTAGTCCAGTCTTGAAATGACAAGAGACTGAACAAGCACCTGTGCGGCCTGTGTGGAAAGAAATGGACGAATTCTTCTGATGTTATAAAGGAGAAATCGACATGAGCGTGTCAGATTAGCAGTGTGAGAGGAAAAGGACAGTTGATTGTCCATGGTTACCCCAAGGTTGTGTGCAGTAACCGAAGGTGAGATCAGAGAATTGTCTAGGGAGATTGCAAGATCCTGAGATGGGGATGAATCACCTGGGAAGAACAGAAGTTTTGTTGGGATTAAGTTTCAGCTGATGATTATTCAGTGAGTCCTTGTGCCCTGTGGATGGGGGCGAGGTCATCCTAGAAGAGACCACTCCCATCAAGATAGAAATGTTTCATCACAGAATAAAGGTGATCAGCCAGAAGAACTTTGTTTACAGAGTGGTTCAAACCATGCCAGCAAAATCAGCATAACAAAGCCATCAGACCCCCTCACTGTAGCGGCCAAGCATTCAGGTCTGTACCATTCTCTTGCTGTACGTCACACTCACACTTGTATGGTGAAGGATGACTCATCTGACCAGATGTCTTTATTCTCTGTAGGCCAGAGCCTGTGGTTTTTGTGCCACTGAACTCTCGAATGTGAGTTTGTCTTTGTAATGAGATGTTTATTCACTGCAACCCTGCTATAATAACATCCTGTTCTAAGTAGTTGTTGATGGACTGTACTTACTGCATTAATGTTAAAGTCCTGTGTTAACATTCTTAGTCAACAACAGTTACACTAATGCATGAGCATCAGGCTTATTGAATGTGTGCTTTGGACCATAATTTCCAGCCTTATTTCATAATGTCTCATAGATCTAAACGCAGATGTAATATTAGTCACTGTTCCTATTGAGCCACTGCCAGCTGAGCAGTCAGTCTTTGTGCCCTAATAATGAAGCCTCTTTCAAAGTCGGCTCAGCATTTTTCTACGCTTAACAGACTATGGTAAGATGTCGACTGCTTAATTGTTTCATACACTACAGCAGTCTTAAAGCATCCACACACTGTAGACATGTAGTATGTGTCCACTAATAAAGAAAATAAGTTTTTCTTTTGATAGTTTAAAAAAAAGTCTATAAAAGTCCTACAATGACAGAATGATGATATCCTGTTTTGGCGTTAAATAAGAAATTTGCAGATAATGTGGAATGGCCCATCAATGCCACTGTTCACCATGACTTACTGTGAGTTACATTTATGTTTTAGACAGATTTTCTTTACCTAAACTAATTTAACAATAGCAGTCAGTTGTGTATGTGATATTTTTTTGTCATTTGTTTTCCTTAGCCATTTGCATGTTGTTCTTGAAAGCTAATATGTGCTTAAGGCTCTATAATGCATAAAGTACACATGGTGATCTATTAGGATANAGTTTTTAGTTTTTATTCACTTTGGTGTCAGTCACAAAAACATCCACAGATCACAGAAAAAGAGATACAATCTCACTGAGCTTGAACTCAGACCACACAAACAAAAACTGCTAGTCAAAGACTGTAGAGCTAGGGTAAATCCCAGTATATTCACAACATTTCCTTTTATGATCGCATATTACATTGTGAATCACTATGACACCAGTCACAGAATAAAAATGTGAACATTCACGAGAATATAAATGGATCGAAAATGAAACAAATTAAGGATATCCCAGTGTGGAATTGTGCACATGTGGCATGTGTGTTTTTTTAATTATATTAACAAGTTCTCAACAGTAGCATGCACTAGTAAGTCAAGCAAAACTTGTGAAATATGGCTTTAAAATAACTTCTCATTTTTAATAGTGATAAGGAATGTATTCTTGGGCAGATTATTACTGTGGTCACACTAGCAAAACGTATACAATGTTCACAGCGAATTGGTGATCTCAGCAATAACACCTATAACTGTCACTTTTTAAGTTGCCCAAAAATGTGTACACACTATGTGCAAGGGAAATACCAGCAAGACTCCAAACAAGTGTGGTGTAGAAGTCAACAATATGCCACATGCAAAACAAGGACTGTGAACAATATTTTCTCATGAGAGAACTAAAGTTGCATGCAATTTCCCCACTTTTCCCATACTTTTACATTGTTGATGGTTATTTCCACGGAAAACCTTAATTGGACAAGGGGCTGTATTCACAAAAATTATCTTATCTAAAGATTTTTTTCTTAAACTTTTTATGGAACTCTGAGGTGAACATTTACTATCAGACTGTAAGAGTGGGACTGAGCTTGTTACTATAGAAGAGAGTATGTGATGGCAATGATTGTCTGATGTAGCAGAGAGCTGCACGGTGAACCGAGAAATGGAATACAATTCAAATTGCACATCACATCAACAATAAACAAACAAACAAACAAACAAAAGCATGGTGGTGCAGCAGGGAGCAGTGTAGCATCACATCTCCAGTGTTCCTGGTTCGATCCTGATTGTGGATTATGAGTTTGGATTCGAGGTGAAGATTCTGTGCTACCTGTGTGAGTTTCTTCTGGGTTCTCTGGTTTCCTACCACCTCCCAAACACATGCCATTATGTGGATTGGCTATGCTAAATTGCCCTTAGGCATGAATGAGTGTGTGGATGTGTGTGCATGGTGCCAGTGGACTGATGTAACATGCAGGGTGTATTCCTCCCTCATGCATAGTGTTCCTGGGATAGGCTAAGGATTCACAGAGACCAGGATTAAACAGGTACTGAAGATGGATGAATGGATGAATGAATGAATAGACAGCTTCAACTAAATGGAATGGAAAGTGATTTTGGAACATTAAGTAGAGGAAAGAGGGGAGTAAAGTGAAAATCAGTAAAGAAACAAAGAAGTGGGACTTCACAGTTAACTAGAAAGATGGAGATGGAGCTTCAGGCATAGTCTTTTTCCCTGACTTTCATAACTTATTTCATAACTTTTTGAGACTTACTTTAGACTACATACTTGTAGACTATAATAGAGGTTTTAAAATTAGGATCACAACCATCCATTTTTTTTTTTTTAAAAAAGCATTTTTCCTAAATTGTTCATTTTTAGCCTGCTTTACACCTATTGTGAACTCCTTTTAGCTTATTGTGAACACAGCCCCAGGGCTCTACACTTTTGTCATTTGTTATTAGTTTTGATATTGTGCTATTAGCTATGAACACAGAATGAAGTGTCACTAGTTTTAAAATTTTTGCTTATGAACCTATAGAGGACAATACTGAAAAATCAAGGCATTTTCAGTGCATAGATCTCATTGAGGATCAGTGACACTACATGTAACAACTTTTTTTTCCACAATATTTGTAATAATGTTTTGTAATATTTTTAATTAAGCTTTTGTGCTTATTACATTGTTTCTCCACAAAATGATAAAGCAGGAGAAACTGCAAACATTCAGAGTACAAACAGAACAGAACAGGCCCAAAAGATCACAACTTCAGGTTTCCCTGCATGAGTTCACAAGAGCCGACAGAGTGAAAGAATTTATTTGGATGCAGTCCACATGCAGACAAACCCGTTGTCTTTCTGACCTCTGATCATAGACAGAGACAGAGAACTGTGCCTTGGTTCCGCTTAAATCCCCCTACCCTGCTTTCCCTGCTGGAGGTGGTTGTGGGGGAGTTCTGGGTACACCAGAAATCCAGTGAAGGTGATGTACTTTGCGTGATTACTGTATGCACCAAATCCTTCCCTTTGGTGGCTGTAGAGCCACACCGTATCTCCTTTTTGCAGTTGCAGCATCAGGCTTTGACTCTGCAAGGCCTTCTCAGTGTCGCTGTCATCATATATCATTGCCTGGACCTCCAAGTGATTCTTCATTAGCTTCACAGAGAGGGTCTTGTGTGGCAGCTTACCAGCATTGAATGAAAAGTAGTAGGCCCCGGGCACGCGACATATGAATACACCTGAACTCACATTAAAGTCATTGCCAATGTTGACAAATTCAGTGTCAAAAGTTATTGGCTTGTGCTCAGGATAGCCTTTGTCTATGCCCAGAATGCTCTGGGTGCGACCAACTGAGAAAGCAGACCTCTGGTCTTCCTCCTCCTCAACATCCCTCCTCTCTTGGTTCATCTCTTCTTCTTTCTTTTCTTCAGTTTCAGTCCCCTCTATGTCCATTTGCTGTGGTGTATGGTGGGTGAGTACAGTTGCTTGGTCATCCCTGATCTGTTCTTTGTGTTCTTGGAATGTATATATATCTGGGTAAATCAGGTATCCACTGAACGTAGTATAGTGCCCTGTGTTGCTATATATTGCGTAACGTGGGTCACCATGGAGACGTAGCCAGACAGTGTCGCCAAAGTCAAGCTGCAGCATGGCACTCTGACTCTGGACCTTGCGTTCCTCACCCCCATTGTCATCATAGATGATTGCCTGTACCTCGTTCCGGTTCTTCATCAGCATCACTGACAGGTCCCGGTGTGGAAACTTCCCCACAGTGAAGGAGAAGTAGTACGCTCCAGGGATCCGGCAGCGAAATAAGCCTGTTTTTGGTTCAAAATCACCGCCGATATTCACATAGACCTTGTCAAAGGTGACGACCATCTTGGGTCCACCCTCCATACTAGTAGTACGAGCAACGGAAAATGCAGAACGCAACTCCACCGCATCGGGCATGCGTGCAAAAGCCCACACGGCCACCCCATGGCACAAAACACACAACAGCAACGACCTGGCACCTGGCAGCATCACTCCTGTTGGGAAAGAAGAGAAACATATCAGAGTCAGAAACAGGATTTTTAAACACATATATGATATGCTTCAATTACAAGTAATTATGTTTTGTATTTGTTTTATTGGATTGAGTCGCAAATTTAAACCAATTTATAAAAATAAATTTTACATCAATGGGGCAGAATATCAGTAACAATCTCCTGGTATGAATTGTAATGTGGTTTTTGGTTCAGATCATTATAATGATGATTCATTTATCTTCAGTAACCATTTTATCCTGACCAGGCTTGCAGTAGATCCATAGATTACCCAGGAACACTGTTCTCAATCCAGATATAAATACCAGATCATCTGCCTTTTATTTGATCTGCCTTGATCCAAAATCTTTATGACTCAATAGCTTGACAGCAAAGGATGAGACACTTAAGAAGTGACCATATTAAAAGGAACAATCAAACATTATAAATCTTTTTCTGTTTTTTATGCGTGAAAAATAATCACAAAACTACAGTATTATCATGAAAGATTAAAAAAAAAGGTCCAGAATTACAGAATGTGCAACCAGTTTAATCTGCTTTTAATCTGCTTAAAAATTGAGATTTGATTATTGATACATCCTTATGTAGAATAAAAATTACAAATTAACCAAAATATTTTAGGTTATACACCAAAGATTTGCAGCTAGACTGTGTGTTTGTGTCCCATTAATAACAGCTATTATAGAAGCAAGTGCCAGCAGGGGGTAAGATCAAAACACAGTATATTACTGCCTTTGGTGACTGTTGTACTACCAGAACACTAATAGCAGGCTCAGCCTCCTTCTCTTGCCTGCAGAAGGGAGTTTAATGAGATACATGCTAGATCAGAATAATAAAGGGTAGCAGAAGCTGACTCAACACCATTGCATAATGTGTGTTATCTCAGTTGTGTAATCATTTTAAAGAGAACAATATTTTAAAATGATTTTTTTCCTAACAGAGGTGTCAAGACATCACAGACATCTAACCATCAGAGAACTCAGGATAATTTCTAAACTATTATAAAAGCAATTGTGTAGATTTAAGTTATTGCCACTTAAATGTGTGCATAAGCTTCACCCGAGTCTCTGTTCTAATCAGAGAAGCATTTAGAATTGCCACAGCTTCAGTCAGCCATGAGACAACACCAAGAATTGCTTCCTGCAAGCACAGAGGCTGAAAGCATGCACAAAAAATTATGAATAATAATGGAGATCAGGTTCTCATAATGAGCTCTCCTGAGATTCCAGGAAAGTAAGTGGGAGCTGGAGCATGTCACAATAATAATGTGGTTACTGTGTTTTCTTTAATTGAGGTTTTGTCTAAGTTAACAAAATACCTAAGTGATGTGTTAAATGTATGTGCAAATCTGAATCCATTCTGTATGTATACTTTATGGTCAAAAGTATATAGACACATGACCATTACACCCATATGTAGGCTTTCCCCAAACGGTTGCCACAAAGATGGTAGCAATTGCATACGATGTCTTTGTACACTTTCCCTTCACTGGAACTAAGGGGCCCAAACCTATTCCAACATGACAGTGCCCCTGTGCATAAAGCAAGCTCCATAAAGACCTAGTTTGTCAATATTGGGGCGGTAGAACTCAAGTGTGGGCTAAATCTGGAATGGGATGCACAAATGGGTGTGATGGTCAGGTGTCAATATACTTTTCGCCATATAGTGTATACCTCTTTCTACCATAAGATTTTTAGTTTTACTGGTCAGAGCTGTCTGGATTTATGTGCATGTTGAAGTCAAGGTCAGCTATGGAATCATTTAATGTGTGATCTGTAGTAATGGGAATTCAGCTCTTTTTAATGAGTCAGATCTTTTGGCTCAGCTCAACATAAGAGCTGACTCTTTCAACTCCCAAGGCTAGCTGCCAGTTTTTCTTTTTCTTTTTCTTTTTTTTTGTTTGTTTTGTTTTTTTTGAAACCGGACAAGTTTTGCAATATTTTGACCAGTGATTATTCTACTTTTCCTATCTACAGCAGAGATTGTTCCATGAAATCTTACTCTACACCTTCTACTAAACAAAATAACATTACATTGCATTGCAATTTATAAATTATCTAAATTATTTAAATTATTTGATTGTAAAATCAGCAACGCACTGCAAATGTGCATTGACAGATACAGTAAGCATCCCTGCATTCATGTTATTGTGCCTGCACTGTCTGTGCGTTAAAAAAAGAAGCATTTCCATTCACCCTGATAACTGATACTTAGACTTGACTACATACAATACATCAACAAGCAACAGTGCACTTGTCCATCCCAGTCAATCTGTCTCATACACACAGCTGATAGTCAAACAAATGAATCACCATTCAAGCTAACAAACAGCCCAGATGCTGAAAGAGGTTTCTATAGAAACATTATTGTACTGTAAGGCTAAAAGTATTGCTTACTTCTACAAAAAATACATCTCGGCTCTAAGTGTTCACAATGACACTTGTGGACTGCTGAAAACTTTGTGCTGTGAGCTGCTCTGTCTGATGTATACAAGGCACCCCCTTTTTAGCTAACATGAATTTATTTTTCAAAATGTGAATTCAGTGTATGTCCAAGCTCTACTGAAACACAAAATAGTGAATTAAATGACATAATGGAGAGAACATACAGTACAGGCAGTGAAACAGTGGCAGAGGAAAAAAGAGAAACATTTCCACCTGGGCTGGGATTTGATGAGAAAAAAATCAACTGAGGCTGAAATAGCTCAGTACCTGGCAAAGTAATTTAAAGTTTGTCTATGGGTTCACACAATTGAGCATTACAGGTAGAGTTAATACAGTGTTGCACTGATGGCTTGCTTTACTATGCATATCAATTAGTATAGAGTATGATTATTGATAAAGCTATTTCACAAACATGTCTAAACACCTGCAGTAATTTAATAATGACCTTCCTACATTGTGTGTGTGTGTGTGTGTGTGTGTGTGTGTGTGTGTCTTTGGGCTTGTGGGGGATGGAGGTTTACAAAAGGTCTCTGTACTGAGAACACTGCACCACAGTCTAAGGCCCCTACAGTATTTCTCTCTTTCTTTCTCTGTCACACACATACAACGGACTATTTATCGCATACATGTCCTTATGAGGACCTTCTATTGGCATAATTATTAATGCAGCTAATAAATACTAGGCTTTTTCTCTTTTTTCTTCTAACTTTATTTTTTTATCTCCCTCTTTCTATGATTCTATCAGCTCTTTTTGCCATAGAGCTTCTCAGTAGTGTGTTTTCTTTCACTGAATTTAACAGGCTTATAGTTAGAGATTAAGCCTAGAGCTTAGAGTTTATAGCCCTACCTCTGTGTTGTAAAATGTATTCCTGTGTCTTGGTTGTGTTGTGAGTTGTCACCTCACTACTTGCCTGAGTGATTATTTGAATACAATTGAATCATGCATCCAATTTTAGCAATACTAAAGCAGGGTTTTTTTTTTCCTCTTTGAAGGATTCAAAATTGTCCCCTTTTCACAAATTGTCTGCCACGTCTCACAATCCCACAGTAATAATGTGCTCATGAAAACTGTGTAATTCTTTATACTGACTGCAAACCAACATTATGGCGATGCAGTTTCTTAATGTAATGTCAGCATTTCGTGTCAGCATGGGCACAAAATGCACGCTCACATATAACAATATTTTGCTTAACGTTATGTTAATTAGATAGCTAACGTATTTGGGCAGCTACCATGAACATTAGGTGAATATTTTTTTTAGTGAAAATAAGGTATGCAAGTCAGAGACAGTATGAAGAGACAGTATGAAGAGAAGGATATAGCAAGGAAAGGCATATAAGATTTTTACATGTCACTACCAAAATTTTGCTCCTGACTTGCAGCTGAAAAACATTTGCATGGCTTTCAAGGTACATGAACAAACACACAGGTTAACAAGCCTAATGCTGAGAGAAAGGCGAAAGACTTGAGTTACCATGACAACAGATCACTATTTAAGTGTCCTGGACTTTGTGGTGATAAGTCATATTCCACTAGGATAGATGAAATATCTTAGTCCAGGGAATACCATGAGTTCTGACACATCCATAGACATAAGTGCAAGTCTACGAACATGAAAGAGCATACAGATACATTGAGACAGAGACAAAGAAGGACAGAGGAAGACAGATACACAGAGCTGTACATACAGACGGGTGACAAATTAGAGTAAAAAAACAAAATAAAGTGTCTTAGTAAAGTGTTGGGTCATCACAAGCCACCAAAATGTACACCTTGGCACAGATTCTACAAGTTTCTGGAGCTGTACTGGAGTGATGAACACTCTATTCTTCCAAATATATTCCTGTGGTTGGTGTTTTTTGATTATGGTGGGGGAGAGTGCTGGCTAACACATTGCTCCAAATTCTCCAACAAAAAAGTTTCTTCACAGGATAAAGGTGATCAGTCAGAATAACTCTACTGATTCCTCACTCTAAATGTACAAGTGGACCCAAACCACGCCAGCAAAATGCCTCAGACAGTATAACAGAGACACTGAACCCCCCTCACTATAGAGGTTAAGCATTCTGACTGTTCTACCGCCACACAAACACTCTCCCACTGTCCATGAATATGGTGGAGGACAAATCTGACCACATCATTTTTTCATAGCTCTGTAGCCCAATGGTTTTGCACCACTGAACTGAACTAATGAGGTGTTTACGCACTGCAACACTACTATTATATCCCTCTGTATGAAGTGTTACGTCCCAGGGCATAATTCCTTTACTTGTTTATTATACGTCTGCAGTAATGGACTTAATAATGATTGTATTTATGTGGTGGGTAATTGTGGCAGTGTTTTGGTGTTGTTTTGCTGTTTCACTCTCTCTTTCTCCCTCCAGTGTGAAGCTTAATGGACACCAGCTTACTCTAGTTACCGTCAACTGCTGGCCTGCTCTGAGTGGCTGCTGGAGGAAGAGCCTGTGGATAAAGCTGGAGAGGAAAAACAGTTTGGAGAGGCTTTTGTCCCTAGGCTGCTGAGGTGTTTTTTTTCCCCTCCTTCCTCCCTGTCCCAGATTTTAGTAAGTGTGCTGTTGGTGCCCTTTGTGGTTATGTTCTTTTTGTTGCCTCTGCTAGTGTACAAATTGTTCATGAAAGTAGATTAAGTATGACTGTTTCTTTTCCCTGTTTTATTTGCTAGATGTGTACTGCTCCTCCTAGGTGAGAGGTTTTAAGTTGATTGTTTTTGGACGTTGTAGGGAGGTGGATGCCAGTTTTGTTCATGGAGTGAGGTAAGAGTTTTGTTTGAATTTTCTTTTTGATAGAAGGGCTCCTATAAGTCAGAACTTTTATTTTGGCCTGAAGCCCCTTTTGTGTGTTGAACTTACAAATAAATCTTACTCTTGTATTTCTAGAAAGTTGAGTTTGAGTGTTGGGACAGGAGAGAAATGTTCTTGTTCTTGCCTGTTTTTTATATATACAATTTTTTTTTTCCTTCCTTGTTGCTTCTTCCCCCAACCCTAGGCTGGGGTGAGGGGTGTGTGTAACAGTTACTGATGGACTGCTCTTGCTGATGACCACGTTCTGCATTGACTGAATTGTTCTGAATTCAGCTTTGACCCTTCAGTTGTCTGAAGAACAGCTCTTCTGTTTTTCCTTACATATCGTGCTAATGAATGACCATCATATCATTTAAATTTGTGCTTTTGACAACGATTTCCAACCTTATTTGCTGATGCCTTTCATGGAAATCTAAATGCAGAGATCATACAATGGTTGTTTACATGCACATCAAATTCTGTCAAGTCTATATTTGGGTCGCAGCCATATTCTGGAAACTGTTTGTGTACAGGCATTGTTGTAAGTATGCCTGAGTTGGCATTCCTAAATACCTGGCCTACTGCTAAGCATCTGTTAGTACCCACAATTCCTTCGGTACCGAGCATGTGCATATCTCCTTTCAAGTGGATTTACTGAATGTGTCTACATGCAATGAAATTCTGATTAAGACAAGCATATTCCAGTTGTGGGAATCAGAATATTGTCTTAATCACACAGATTGTGGGGTTTACATGAATCAATAATTGGAGTATAGCCAATTTTTGGTTGATAATGGAATATTGCTGTACATGCAAACATAGCCATTATTCCAACTGAAACACAGTCAGCTGAACAGTGACTGAAGTGCCTGCTCCAACCCATGCCCCAATAATTAACCCTCTTTCAGAGTCACTTGGATATCTTCCTCCTGCCATCTTATTCCAAAAGCACGGTCAACTGGGCTTTAGTGTTTTCATATGCCACAGAGTGTGGATGTTAATTGTTTAATTGTATAATACATTACAAATGAATAAAGGATTTGCACTTGTGTTTCTCCACTCATTTATTCAGGATTTCTCTTTAATTTGTAAGATGTCAGTAAGTAGAATGAAACCGGAACTGGATCTCGGCCTAAGACAGGGATAAAATCTGGGTCTTAAACAAAGACTAGACATGAGGCAAGAGGCTGTGACCAGTAGGGGTGGTTCTGCTATTTATTACCGTAGGGTAAAGGCATGCACAGGGTAGCCCAGCTGAGGCTATTTCACGAACAAGCAACCACATAGATAAACAACCTTTGCTTCAGTCTGCAATATCAAGTTAAATAAAGCCAGTAAGATCTAGGGCAACCCAGGATTCTGGAAGTGCTGTATGCTGTAGGATCTTTGCCTGCCAGTTCAGTTTTTAAACAAATGCTTACTTTCATCATTAAATCAGATGGCATACTTTAAATAGAATTACTAAGGTATATTACACACAACAGCATTATTTGAGGTACAAAAGCAATATTATATCCGTTTAAAATGTATTGATTTGTAATGCATAAAAAAATAATTGACCGCTAATTAGATTTTGAATGTTTACTCCTTGTTCTATGCTAATGCTGTTATCTGAGCCTTCTGCAGATTTGCTCTTGGAAACACAACAGACTGTACCACTCATCAAAAATTTCATCATTAGCCCAAAGGGCCAAGGGCTTCATCCCTTTGACTCGCTCTAATAGTTTATTGTTGCCCTTTCCCACAGACTTTATGCTATAAATTCCAGCCCAAGTACATCTCAAAAACCACACAAAGCCCTGAAAACAGCCCCAAAAATTTCAAGCAAAATTTTCTTCTTTTATTCAACCTATTGAGCAAAAATATTTTAATTGTTGGTCATTCCAAAGTGGTAATTAGTATTTCAATGGAATTTAAAATGTATAGAGTTTTGACTGATGACTTTATAAAGATTAACAGTTGCTGAACATCTGTCAACACATAGTGAGGCTCTGTTCCCCAGAACGAGCTGCCACTGGATTTAAATTTTTGGATTGTGCACCTTGCCAGAGGAGCTCAGCAATATGAGATTAACTATGAAGGTTTTCAGATCACATTTTACTGAGGATCCACTCAGTCCCCAGCTCTTTCAATTGCTTCAAGGGGAAATCCCTCAAAGGGCATTAAGCATCTTTTCCTGTAATTTATTGACTACTGATTGTGAGCCTCCTGAAGTTACCAACTGAGTTCAATTTTCATATTTTTGAATGGAAAGTTTCCAACATCATGCCATAATGTAACTGTTGTGCTGAAGTTCTCTTGTCAGTTCTGTCTACTTGGTGTATTTAACATATTCGAATGTAGGCTATATTTTGCCACATTACAGTTTTGCTGAGAGATATTATGCAAACACTGTGAAAGAAGTGCACACACATACACACACACACACACACACACACACACACACACAGTAAAAAAAAAAAAAAGTTCCTTTGATGTAAGGTTCTGCACAGATCTGTTAAGTGCTCCCTAAGAGGGACTAAACATTATGTGCTGTATGTTGTAAGGTCAAATATAAGTCTTTTTTTGCATCCTAAGGCTTTCCATTTTACAGAAAATTATTAATATGCATGAACAGCTCATGGTATGAAAGAGAGAGAGAGTGAGAAAACTGCTGATGAGATTTTCTGATTCATGTACACTTTTCCATTTTCTTGTTGCTCTATAATTTTAATGTGTTCTACCAATTACTTGAACCATGGCAAGCTGGCCCTCTGCATGAAGGCAGTCTGTTTGTTTATTATTTCCTGATAAGTGGAAGGGAAATAAATCTGCAGATGATGTAAGGTGATATATCTGCTAACACGGTTTGATTTATCTGCTGATGGATGCCTAATGGTTTCAAATCAGCACTGCTGTGCTGTTGCATCTTCCGGTGCCAAGAAACACAACAACTTTTGGAGTCCTTCATGATGAACAAATATTATACTCTTTTTATCTACACAGTGCCACTTAAAGAACCAGTTATCATTTAACCTGTCAAAAAATTCTCGGTTCCTGAGTCTCTGTTCAGTATCTGACTTCTCCTAAAGATTGGTGGCACTTTGAGCACTCATTAGGACACTTGATAACTTCCTTTTACTCTATAAGAGTAGGACTTATCTACTCTGAAAGGCTAAATAAATATAGACTCAGGATTGATGATGGACCTTAGGGAAGTATCATGGGCTGATACTGAGACAGGGGAGGAATGAGTGACTGATGCCAGCTCTAAGGAGGGAACAGGACACTGGGCAGGAAATTGATCTTGTGACTACTGACACTGGGAGAGTTGCAAAGGATGGTTTTCTGCTTTGTCAGAACAATTGGAAAATCTGGAACAGTTGTACATTCTTAGCTGTTAAGGAGAAAGGGGTATTGTTTGGATGGTGGCTCAACTCTGCTGGCTTTATTATATTTGACAAATTATTATTATTTTTTCCCCAAAAACCTCCAGTGAGCAGCAATTCTGCAGACGTAAACATCTTGGTGATGAAAGATGTCAAAGGAAAATGGTCAGACTGGTTTGAGCTGATAGGAAGTCTACTGTAACTCAAATAAGCACTCTTTACAACCATAGTGAAAAGAAAAGCTGCTCAGCTTGAACCTAGAGGCAGCAGATAACATCAAATACACTGCCGTCAGGCAAGAACAGGAATCTGAGGCTACAGTGTGCATAGGCTCACCAAAACTGGACAGTTGAAGATTGGAAATTCTATACAGTTTCTTTCTTCTAACTTTGTGGCAACAGTTTGGGGATGGCCCAGACGGGTGTGATTGTCAGGTGTCGACAAACTTTTGGACATATAGTGTAGCAAGGCACCATCCACCGACACGTTTACGGAATACTCAGTCACACCTAGGGGCAATTTATTGTTGCCAATTCAGCTACCAGCATGTTTTTGAGAGGTGGGAGGAAACAAGAAAACCAAGAGGAAACCCACACAGACACAAGGAGAACATGTATAAATAATAATAATAGTGACTGTATTACATTGTCTGTTTACCGTAGGGTTGTCATAGTAACCTGTTTCTTATGCATTGTGCTGGAGTTCTATTTTTATCTGTCCCACTCTAGTCCTCGTCCCCCCAAACATTTCAAAAGCTGCTCAGGGTATAAACACTATTAATAAGCTTCTAAATGTGGCATAAAAAAAATCATAAAATGTTATAAAAAAAATACCCAGCCTGAACAGAGAGAAGAACAGAAGAAGGAAGATGTGCAAAGTACATGCTTGAATTATTTTTGTTTTGGCATATTTTCATTATCAACAAGTTGAAATTACTACTTTAGTTTTATAGCCTACATCTTGCTTTTTTAAACATGTGGAATCACTGTGTATATATATGGCTGTAGTTCCTAATGGTAAATGCCATATTTTTGAACCTCTTAAAATAAAGATGAAAGTCTACACTTGAATCACATCTTGTGTTTTATTTCAAATCCATTGTGGTGGTGTATAAAGGCAAAATCATGTATAAAAATAATTTATATATATATATACACAACCCCTGGCAAAAATTATGGAATCACCACACTTACAGGAAGTTCACTCAGCGTTTTTACTTTATAGCAAACAAATGAATCACAGATATCACACAATTTTTTTTTCAATAGCTTAACATTCTGGTTTTGTGAAACATATATAAAAAAAGATTCACTGACATTTTTTTATTAATGGCATGTCATTTTCCAAATCAAGTAGAGGAAATAATTATGGAATCACTCAATG
>CM074969.1:11870003-11882846 GCA_037577455.1 Pangasius macronema
CAACATTCAGAGTTCCTATTCTCAGTCCTACACTCTTACCTTTCCTCTTCTCTCTCTGTCTACGCACTCTCCTCCCTGCTCTACTTCTTCGACCAACAATAGCCCAATTTCCACCAGAGCCCTGTAGGTCAACGGCACCGATGGCGGTCATTGTTAACCCAGGCCTTGACCGATCCGGTATGAAATTCAGAGTACTGACGAATCGCATGGTTTACGCCGGATGCCCTTCCTGACGCAACTCTCTCTATTTATCTTTGCTTGGGTCCGCCACAGAAGTCACTGAACTGTGACCCCCATGGCTAGATTATTTTCTCAGATACACATCAGAGCAAAAAATCAGGTGATACAGTTTCATTCTGTGAAATCAACACCCCATGTTTATTTGGAATTTACATTTATCATTAGTGTAAATTTGCTTGAATAATTGAAATAATTTCGAACTCAGCAGAGGCATAATAGAAACCGAATTCTCAAACATATACACTAAATTGATCGCTATTTAAATAGTCTCAGTTGAAGTAACTGGGGAAACATGGGGCTGTCGGCAAGAAGAAAGTTTATAAAATAACTTGAATAACATGAGGAATTTGTAGTAAATGAGTATAGAGTGATAGAAATTAGTGCTATTGTAGGCTAACAATCCTGACCGTTCCTACTGACTGATATCTAAGGGGATATTATTACACATTCCAGGCTATTAAGACATTGGATAAATGAGGGGTGTAAATGAGAATAAATGGCCAATAAAACCTCTGTCCTTGGCCATTAGCTAAGTCATCAATTCTTGCTTAGTGGGCGAGAGTTCTGAGAGCAGGAGCTGCATGACATATCCGGAAATTGTTGCAAGCTTTGTTGAATCGGATCTGCTTTGAAATGAAAATGTGTTTTTTCTTCCTGATTTCCTCTTTAATAGCAATTTAAGTTGTAGGTTTGACCCACTGGAGAGACTAACCTTAAAAAAAAAACAAAAAAAAAAACAAAAAACATTTGTTTCATTAATCTAATGAGTATTTCAACACCAGCTGGTCCTGGGTGAAAAAGTAATTGCCCCCAAATCTAATCAACCGAATGAAAGGGATAATTAGATACAGCTGATTGAACCTATCCAGATTGGATTACTACCTAGCCCTGCTAAACATAAACCTCACTTATTGCCATCAGACAAATATTCAGCAAGCAGATTATTAGGGGGAAAAAATGTTTTCAAAGGCATTTCCGAGGTTGTTGAATCCGTACGGGAACGAAGGTGGCTTAATTTACAGAGTGACACTTAACGCCTAGTTTTTACACAAAACCAAAATGACAAATTATCTTACATCTATAAACTGTGCCAGAATGACTTCCACAGGAACAACAGCCAACTTTTAAAACTGAAAATGTTCCTCCTAAACTTTTCTTCATTCATTTATTCATCTTCAGTAAGTGCTTTATTGTAGTTACTGTTGTGCTGGATCTAGAGCCCCTACTCCAGATCCAGCACAACCCTGACTAGAATAAAGGGGGGTAAGGCAGGAAAAGCGGGCGAGGAAAGCAAGGCACCAAACTTGACTGAAATTTGACTTTAACCAAATAAGAAGTCAAGTAGTTTGACAACAGCAAATAGAGTGAGGAACAGTGAGATGTAATCCACTCCACCTAACAGGGGAAGGTTCATGGTTTTTGGTTCCACATATTTGTTCCTCCTCGCAGCTCCTGAGCCAGTCGGGGATACTCGCTGTTCTGTTACGGGATTGAAATGTTTGATTCCCCCAAATTAGAACAGCAGCACCGTTCTCACAATTCTGTTGAAGCATGTCAAACACTTTAAGCCTGTCAAATAGATGGCAGAAATCAAAGCATTGAGCAAAACATTGTTTCAGCCCATTCTGACACTAGTAGACAGTGAAGCACGTAACTGCTTTTATACACGTGCTTTTATTTCCTTCAGAATGTTTATTTTTAGTATGTTTCTGTTTTTGTAAAATGGCTGGTTTTGAATATGTTCTAGTTAGCTTGTGCTGATGCTACCAGTGAAACCATGGCATCTGGCAGTAAAGTGGTGATAGGCATGCCTGCTAGTGATCAACGCAGAGTGATTTGAGTGATGAGAAGTGACAAATGAGAGGTGCTGGTCTGAATGTAGGGTTAAGCAGAAAGAAAATTGAAGCTTCATAGATGAGTTAAAGTAAAGACACATCCCATTATAACTGATGTGGCAGGAAATGAAACACTGGATAAAACTCCTCATAGAGCTATGCCTATGAAAAAAATTATTTTGCTGCAACTATTATGTTTAAAGGTGGCAAAACACTGTAAGTGTATTAAATGAATTGCAATAATTAAATAAATAAATAATGTTAAATAATTATAATAAAAAAAATTGTCTGAAGATCTGGAAAAAGGCCACTGATGTGCATATATTGCTTTTGTTGTGAAATAGTTCAAAACAGGGCTGACCATTATCAGTTATGTCTTCATTTATATGTCTTCATTCACTGGCCATTCAGAAGGACACACAGTGTCAATAGATTATGTAATAATTTAGTGAGTATCAATTCCTCTCAGATGCATTCTCTTGCTTAAAGATGCTTTTTGTGTTGTACTTTAGTCACTGCAACCTTGAAAAGGGTTCATGTATCATTTCATTTCCTTGGGTTCAAAATCTTTCTGTGTGATTTAATGGCAATTATCACCTTTTCTCCAAAATGACAAACTCAGTACATTTACATTCACTAAGAGAAGGAAGATCCCTTAAATGGCCTTTAAATGAAGCTACTTCCTGCAGTGTACAGTCATGCAACATTAACAGAGCTGGATGCGATGGATCTTAACAAGAGCAGCTCATTAGGCAGAGACGTTCTTCTAGATGACCGAACTCACTTCATGGAACATTGCCTGGGACACACACACACACATACACACACAGTTACAGCCGCTGCAACCAGAAGCATGAAACGAAGTATGAGCCAAAATGTCACAGATCCTAGACTCAGCGAATGAATAAATGAATAAATAATATTTCTTTTTCATATGATAGTGAAGTGAAAGTCTTAACTTGTTTTGGAGAAGCTCTTACCACTGATGACCTTTGTTAGCAGGCACATTCTTTCTTCCCGTAACAAATGCAGTGAGACAGATAAATGTGAAAGCTTTATAAACTCTTCAGCACTAGCAAAGCAATGATGAGGCAAGACAAATGCACTATAGTGCACACTCGCTGAGTGAAGAATAATTCACTCAGCGAGTTACGAAGAGCCAAGAAAAAAGTGCGTGTGCACACACACACACACACACACACACACACACACACACACACAGCCCACAATCCTCTGAAAAGCAGCAAAAACCCACTTGCCCTTTTAAAACCCCAATGAGTATGGGAGAAGTGTGCGGTTAGATCGCACTACTAGAACCAAACACACTGAATATGCAAATAAATTCAAATAAACCAATCTGAGACAAACCACAAGCAGAACTTGTTCGATCAGAGCAGTTTGAATGCGTGTTTATTCCATGAATAAACAGCAATGTTCAACAATGAATGTGTAATGAAGTGATCTGTACTTGTGTGTGTGTGTGTGTGTGTGTGTGTGTGTGTGTGTGTGTGTATATATATATATACACACACACACACACACACCATTGCATACCTGTATGTTGCAGTAATAAGAGTAGAATATACAATAGTAAGAATGAATAGATTTAGAATGAGGAGAAGCAGACAAAGACCCCCACACCTCTTCCCTCCATCTGTTTTTTTTTTTATCTCTGTACTGCAGTGGTGTAGCCAGGAATTTTAGTGTATACCAAATAACGCTGTGTGAGATGTAGTAGATAGTAGTAGAAGCAGTAAAATGTGATTAAACAAACTAAGGGATGGATGCAGTTGATGTTAGTGGTAAAAAAATGTGTCTGTGCATATATATATATAATGCAAAGGGGATTCAAACCCAGAAATGTTGTTTATTGTGATTTTATATTAAGAGTCACTGGTCACTTTTAACATGAGCTATAATTTTTAGTGCCATATTATGGAAAACAACTCGATTCCAATTTTATTGGATGAAATTACTTAACTGTGAATCAATATGTTAGCACACACATACAGAAGAGCCTACATTTTAAGCCAAATACAATGTAATATTTGAAATCTGAGGGAACTCTAAAAGTCCAAATGAGATATTCTCAGATTCTGACATATTCTCAGATTCTATTACAAAATAACTGATTCTAGCTACAAGATTTCATAATGTTTCTCCTAAAAGACAAGGGAATGACCTTAAAACCAAGGATAGTTTCAGGCTCAGTGTACCAAAACAGAGTTTGAAGGCCTAAAAGTGAATGGACATTTGTTTGAGTCCTGCTCTGATACTCTTTCTGATAAACTGCCATCTGGCACAGAGCAAGCGATGGAGAGGGAGGGAGAGAGAAAGAGCAAAAGAGCAAGCATGAGAGAAGGAGGGTGTGGTGCCAAGCCCGAGGGAGATCTCAAATCCATTCTCACCTCCCGATGAGCATGGAGACAGATGGGGGAGAGGAAAGGAAGCAGAATCCAACAATCTGGCAAACAGGGTTGTTCAGAAAGCAATGACCATTGAGGCAGTGGAGAGGAAGACTGAATTACCATGGTTGATTTTTACTGAATAGAGGTGAGGAAAGACTGTGTGCTATAAAGGTGTAAATAGGTTACATCACATAAACTGTATATCTGTGTGGTGTGAAAGGAAAATAAGTTTTTTTAGTCCTCACAATGGCATGGTAAGATTAAAGTAATAATTTGTTAGGAGATTTTAATGGTCCTGCTGAACCCATTTTTTTTTCTTAAGAAAATCAATGAAGAAATTCCGTTCTTGATACGGCGCATAATGTTAGTGCAGTGGGACTTTATGCCAGCACACAATAGCTGCAGAGTATATTTCAAGGTATAAGTCATTGTTAAAAGATTTTATTTCCTACTACAGGTTTTGCCAGAGAAATATATCATGATGGTATCAGTGCATCAGTTGCAGGGGGATGTCATCCTGAAGATAGAATCAGACTAGAGGATTCTCGGCTTCCTTATTTCCTCTTTTTCCTCGTGGGCTGTATGTGGGCTGTTGCTAAGAAACTGACTGTCTGCCACATAGAATCTCACACGTTCTCAGCGCACATGAGTTTCACACCTTCTTCCTGGAAAAAAATGTGTACCTTCCTTTTATACCAAACACACCCATATGTACATTCCCTCATATCTTAGGATGTCCTCTCTGAAGAGCACAGTACACACCTCTTCCAAAAAAAAAATCTGTACTCAGTGTATGATATACACTGAAATATAGGTTCATTGTCTTAAACGACATGTTACATAATTACATATTACATAATTACATATTACATGACTTCTCTCTAAATGCAGAATTACACATTTTCTTTTAGCAATATAGTTATGCTAATAATCACAAATAAATATCTAAACAGTAAATAACATTAAATTTTTTAGAAATATATTAGAAATACTACTTCATCAATTTGTTCGTTATTCCTAACTGAATTCGGAGTTCTTGATCTTTTCTTTACACCACAATTCAAACTACAAGCAGTTTTGGAGTAAATTCAATTCACATAAATACACATTTATTTGTATAGCACTTTTAACAATGGATATTGTAGGAATTTGCAGAAATATATAAATTCCAGATATAAATTTAAATTTATAAATTTAACCCTAATGAGCAAGCCAGAGGTGATGGTAGAAAGGAAAAACTCCCTGAGACGACATTATGAAGAATCCTTGAGAAGATCCTGACACAAAAGGAAACCCATCCTCATCTGGGTGATACTGGATAGTGAGATTATAAATAATTTCTCTTCTTTAACTATATATTACATAGCCAAAAAGTGAAGTAGTTTAAGCAGGAATTTTTAAGCTTATGAACAACTTATGAGTATAAATATCAGAGTCATTTCTGAATTCAATATAGTTTTAACTTAAAGTATGTTGTATTGAACTGCCGTTATTAACTGTTCAGCGATGGAGACCTGAAGGCAAACTGTTCTTAGCAATTGCAGTCCTAAGGCTATCCAAGTAAGAACATCCATTAGCCATCTTTATGGTTTCTATGTGGAACCATCAGTAGTAAATAAAGCTGTCATCTGCACTGCATTGTTGTAAGGCAGTTGCTAAGTCAGGTCACCTTAAATCCAAATACATCACCTTTTTAGATGTTCTTTAATCATCCACCATGCCTTATCTCTAGCAAAATGTGTATAGGAGCATGTGTTTAGTCTCTATGAACTTTTAAAAATCACTAGAAATAAAATTAAACAAGACACTGAATAGAGTAAAAAGACAGAAAGCTTATGTCCTTTACGTATATAAAGAAACTGTCTTATAGGTTCAGTTACAGCATGTTTATGGGAGTTTTTTCTCATTGGTAGAAGTAGGTCATGCAGAAGATGATGTGTGATACATTTTTTTCCACAGTATGAGATACACTGAAACTGCTTCTTTTCTTTTCTTTTCTGCCCTATTATAAGGTGAGTTATGTCTGGACTGATCTTTTTTCTTTATTTTTTTTGTGCTATTTCGAGAGTGACATAGCAGACATGCTGTATTTCTTTTTTTATTTTGTGGCCACAATAAAATTCTGGGGATTTCAAGAACAGCACGGAATCTTTCTGACTGCTCTGATTCTGTCACACTGGGGGCATATACTTATTGGGACAGTCTCATCCATTTGTAATGTAAACAATTTTAACCTGTCCTTAGACCCCTCTCCTATATATCTCCATCCTGTCTGGTATGGAACCCTGGTGTCATGTTTTACAGCGAGCTGTCACTGCAATTGCATATTCACAACATTACCAAGACTTCTTTTTTTCATCTCTGTAATATTGCTAAAATTAGACCAATTTGTCATTGTCTGATACTGAAAAATTAATTCATGCTTTTGTCATTTCCAGGATAGATTACTGTAATGAATTACTCTTTGGTTTTTCAACAACTGTTACAATACTTCCAAAATTGTTGCACACCTCCCCACAACAACACATAACTCGTATTCTATATACCTTACACTGGCTTTCTGATCGCTCTCACAAATCGATTATAAAATCCTTCTACTTACCTACAAAGCTGTCCAAGGCTCAGCACCCCATTACCAGCCACTTTGCACAGCCAGCCTATCTACTTTGCACCAACCCTGTAGCAGGCTGAAAATGATGGGTGACAGAGCCTTTTGTTGTAGAGTTCCACGACTTTGAAACGACTTTGCGAGTTCTTTGACTCTGCCTAAAGTGTTAAAAAATGCAACTAATCTTGAAATTTTAAGGCAGTTCTTTAAACCCACCTTTTTAGAAATGCTAAAAGTTAGACTCAATAACCTAATAATGTTATCAGCCGCACAAGTGCCCTCCAGACTGTTTACTTTTTCTACTAGAAATACTGTACACTCATTTTAAAAACAAGGTCATTCCGTCTCAAGTGGTCCAATAAAGGCTGCTTGATAATTTTTAATTTTCCTTTTTTTTGAGTGATTACAAGCTATTGTAATATTGTGAGCAAATTTCACTACTGCAGGTAATTCATTGAAATATGCAGGGTAGTAATTTATTGAAAAAGAAATTGTAAACAACCTGGCAAAATAAAGACATGAAACAATACACACACACACTGGTCAGGTTAAGACAGTATCAAGCACAGGCAACTAGCAACACATACCCAAGAAAAAGGAATCACAAAAGAACAAAACAAAAAAAGCAATCCAAATGCAAGACCCACTACCAAGCAGGGCTGCGGCCTTTCACTGGGATGCAGGGCTGTTCAGGGCAAACCACACCACATTCTTGTACACACAGCAAGACAGGGACAATAATCACAATAAACACAGTGAAGGCAGGGGAGGGGTGTAACACAAAATAGATTAACCTATGCACTAGGCTGCACTCAACTCCATACACTGGAGGAGGTTTAGTCAACTTGGCAAGTGGGAACTAGGGACAAATTATAATGAAGAAAATACAAGGAATAATACTTTCAAAGCATACACTGCATTGTACCAAGCAAAACCACAAAATTGACAGAGACATAAATAAATCAATTACAAAAAATACAACATCCAAGCCTCTGAATGAGGACACTTGGCTTCTTATTGCAGTATGGTTTCCCGGAGTTCATAGAATAGGGTTACATATGTACCATAACATTTTATTTCATCCCTCCTAATTGCCATGGATTTTAACACCTGGATAATGTGTAACAGTAGGTCACAATGAACCAAGCCACTGCAAGACTGACTTGAAGGGCATTCATTTAAGGTTGCTGATTTTTAAATGAACTCATGGTGCATGGCAATCCCCAAGTACACTGTAAAAAAATTTACCACAAATTTTACTATAATTTACCGGCAACAGGGTTGCCAATTAGGTACTGTAATTTTTTTTAATCCGAGCAACTTACTTATTTGCCAATAAAGTACTGTAATATCTTATGTAATATAAAACAACACATAATCCAGTGCATTTGCTCATTTGGCTGTTGTTTTAAGATTGTGACTTACAATTGATGCCGGACACAATTGAGCTGAAGGTTATGGGTCTTGCTCAAGGACCCAACCATTACAGTTTGGTAGTTCCAGGATTTGAACAGATGACTTTCTGCCCTTTAACTCAAAGCTTTAACCACTAAGCCACCTCACCTAGGTTGCCTAGTTTAATGAGATTTACCAGAATATCGGCAATACATTGATATATAGTGTTTGGTGTTGTGTGTCTGAGCATAGTGCTTTATCTGGCAAGGCCACTACTGATGCCCTGCAAATGACAATGGAAACCAGGCCAGCCTGCTTGTAAGCACACGCTGAGAGTTCAGTGCAGAAGAATACTCTCTATATTGCTCATATATGGAGAAGGCCGAGGATCAACAATTAAAAATAAATCTATATTCCAAAATAGGTGAAATAACCATATTTTCTTAGTTTCTCAGCTGTATAGGTCAATATATCTTTTAATATTTTTTATCCTAATAGTGTCATTAAATCATTAAAATAATACTAATAGAGAATTTGGTAATTGACGCTATTCCTAAAACATTTACTATACTTTTAAAGGGTTACATTAAGTCCCTGTCCTCCCTGTTTGTTGTACAAAATACACTGTAACGCTGTGAAATGTTCATTAGTGTCATATGGCCCCCATGGTAATTTGTGTCACACATCCAGTGAGCTGCACTTCAGAGGCTAGAGGAAAATTGTCAGACACTTTCGAGCTTACTAATGCTAAGTTAACTTAACTAACCACTCCTTACAATTGTAGTGAGCAAACCACCTCAACACAGGCCCACCATAACTGGACAATTCCGTAGGGAACTGAAATCAATTGCCAAGTAGAATGGGTTCTAAAATGAACCACAATTCTCTTTACTTCTAACAGTTGCATCTCAAAGCTGTTACTGCCAACAACAACTTTGCAACAAAAAGGACTAATGTAATTTTTAGTGTCTGAATACTTTTTTTCCTACCAGTTTCATTTTTCAACATATCTTTGTTTATATTTATAAATATGAACAAAAATATATTCATAAGTAAAAAAGTCAAACAACATTATGTAAATTTGAAGTGGGTATATGCAAAGAAAGTATCTTAAATATCAAAAACAAAACTGTTGGGATGAATGCATTTTGCAAAATTATTTACAACTAAGGAAAGAAAAAAAAGTTTGATTTCATCCCCATAAAAAGTATTCTCCCCCATTACTGTGAAACCCTTAAATTAATCCTGGTACAACCATATCGACCATTCATAATTAGCTGAATGGAATCCAGTTTGCCAGAGAACATACCTAAACACACAGCATCATGAACACCAAGAGAGAAAGTCTGAAACAAAGTTCAGGAAATGTTTCAACCAGGAATTGGCTATTAAAATATATGAAACTTTGGCTATTCAATAGAACACCATTAAATCCACTATTAAAAAAAATTGAAAGAATATGGCACAAACATGCCTAGAAGAGGCCACTCACCAAACGTCAGTGAACGAGTTAGGAGGACATTAGGCAGCAAAGTACTCAAGAGGCTGAACAAAACATAGACTAAACAAAACTGGGTTTTACGGAAGAGTAGCAAATCCTGAAATCCTGTTTGGAGTTAACATGAATGCTGGAGAATCAATAAACATGTGGAAACATGCAGTCTGATGAGACCAAAATTGAACTTTTCAGCTTTGGCTCAAATGGCTACATTTGGCAAAAAACACAGCACTGTTCATCTGACAGTCAACTGTCAATGAACAACACCATCCCCACAGTGAAGCGGTGGTGTGGATTCCTTAGTCAGCAGGGACTGGGAAACTGATGTGCAAAGCTAAGAGAGACATATCCCAGAAGACTTGCAGCTGTGTTGCTAACAAGTAGTAATTCTAATAAGTCCATTTCAATTCCAGGTTGTAACACAAATGTGGAAAAGTCCTACAAATGTGGAAAAGTCCAAGGGGCATAAATACTTATGCAAGTCACTTTATAAGAAATGAATCACTATTTTCCCCAAAGTTTATTGATCCTCTACACTATCACAGCTATTATTTTACTTCTTCTCCACTCATTCTGCATAGAAATACAAGAATTTCCTAAGCTTTTAATTTTCTGCCCCCTAGAGGACATGTGCATATTCAATGCAAAAATGAAGGATGGCGCTGGGGTGGACTGGGAACAAAACTCAGCCCAATTTCCATTAAAGTACTCAACATGGTATTTGGAAACCAATATAAAATGTGTGTGAACCAATATAAAATGTCTGCTACCTGTTAAAGTCCAAAAAGTGGCTATTAATAAACATTTGCTTTGGAATTTTTATGTGTTTGTTACCCTTAGGCTGCATTCACAGCAGGTAAGAGAATTTTGGAGGATGAAAAACTTACCCTTATTCTGAGTTGAAACCGTTTATGCCTTGCCATTTATTTTACCAGATTAAAGTGTTGTTTGTGGCTTTTATCTTATATTAGTTAGCATTAGAATAAATCTGTGTTCATGTTATATTATAAATATATTATAAATATAAATATTAGCAAAGTATCCTCATAACCGTCCATCTTATACAGCAGTGAAGTGGAATATTTTTGGTAAGACAACAAGGTCCAAAGTGTGTCATTCAACTTATACCACATCAATTTGCCAGTGATAACGATGTTAACTATTAACAATTTCAGAATGTTAGAGAAAATTAATGGTGTTTTGCATCAATTCATTTGAAAACCTTTTTCACAGTTATCAACTCTGATAAAAAAGCTACCAATTACTACATAAAACAAATAACAACACAGTGGGACATAAAGTTGCTCATTTTATTGTTAGAGTCAAGCTGCTTAAAACATCTCTTATATACTTGTAGGCAAAGGCTCAAAGGGGCACCAGGAAGAAAGGCCTTTGCAGTGTTCATCAGTCTCTGAACAAAGAAAAAAGAAGCTTTATTGGGCAACCAGACATAATTTTTAGAACATACTATTCCACTCATGAGTCTTCTAAGAAATGAAACATTCTTATTATATAGAAATGAATAAAAAGTGTAACTTGATGTCAAATACTCACAGCACTTGTAGAGTATGTTGAGTCTGGTAATGTCATTTTGGCTCATTTGTGTCGCCGTGCCGAAGGGCACGTTACTGTTGGGGATGGGGACCATGGTGGGCAGGCCATTCTTAGAGAAAGCAGTTCTGAAATAATGAATAACTAAATGAGTATTTTATCATTTTCCCATATGTAGATGTTAATACCCATGACACTGAGTTGATATTAATTCACAAGTACACTATAAAAAGAAATGAAGTGTTGTTTGGTGAGGGACTGACTTTTCATACTGCATAACAGAGTTGTAGTCATAGGGAGTTCCCAGGTTCAGAGTATTGATCTTGTTGAAGTTGTACTTCATGTCTATAAACCCAAAATAAATGATTAAACAATTCAAATGAAAATTCAAATGATTAACTAACTGACAGTGGTTAGTCTTAGTGGTTAGTCTTGGAATTATACCATCAATAATGTTCTCCCAGACAATACGGATGTTGTTGTCACGGTCACTGCGGGNTCTATAAACCCAAAATAAATGATTAAACAATTCAAATGAAAATTCAAATGATTAACTAACTGACAGTGGTTAGTCTTGGAATTATACCATCAATAATGTTCTCCCAGACAATACGGATGTTGTTGTCACGGTCACTGCGGGTCTGTTCATGGTTGAAACCCAGAGAATGGAGCAGCTCATGCTGGATTGTGCTGAAGTAGATGCAGCCAAAACGGGCCAGAGAAACTGTCTGACTGTAACCTTTTCTTCCAACTGGAGAGTAGCATCTGCCAGGCAAACAATAAACAACAATTACACTCTCGGTTGATATTCACTTCTTGCTTTTGAAATGTGGGTGTAATTACAAAACATACCCCTCAAGGGACTGAATGGTGATGTAATCCCTCTCATTGGTACGCTGTATGAAGCGGATGCAGGAGACGGAGGAGAAGGAGTTCAGACCACGCTGGATGGCCTGCAGTTCAGTGGAAGCTGAAGGTGAAAAGACCAAATATCTGTAAACGTTATGTATAATTTAGACTGTAGTCACATTATTAAATTAAATTAAATTAAATTAAATTAAATTAAATTAAATGTTGATGCAGCTCAAACCTTTAAGCACACATAAGGTCTATTACTATTATACTATCTACAAGCACTGATTGTATAGATCATATCAGTTTGCAATATTAAAGCCTACATTATCAGCTACTTTATTATTTTGCACATCAATTACATACTGTATTGGTTGGAAATGACATAGGGAACATAGACATAGCCATCAGAGGATTTTGGCCACAGGCAACCAGCAGAGGTACAGGGATCAGCAT
>CM074969.1:11916322-11927726 GCA_037577455.1 Pangasius macronema
ATATATATATATATATATATATATATATATATATATATATATATATATATGTGTGTGTGTGTGTGTGTGTGTGTATAAGTTGTCTCCAAAATACCATATATGTCAAAGATTTTTCAACATATTAATTAATTTAGTCAGTAATCAACTCATATTTGAAACAAGCATAAAAATGCATGCAAGGTTTGGCTTGTAGGTGATGATTTTTAATTTAATGACCAAGTACAATTAATAATCATAAATTATCTATGGCCTACTACTCTATGCCCTAACAATGATCATTTGCTTATTTTCCAGTTTATAAAGGTTGTTAAATTAGAGTTATACCCTCACATAAAACACTACTGCAAAACACACTACATATTAGTGTTTTCACTGTTATCCTACATGTACTGATTTTATTTATTTTTTATTTCTTTTCAGAACTGCATTCTCTAAGAATGGTAAACCCACCATGGAACCTATCCCCGACAGCAATGCAGTAATTGGCCTGGCAGAAGAGATGAGCCAAAATGACATAATTAGAATCAACATACTCTATCAGTGCTGTGAGTACCATACAAACACAGTACTCTGCTTTAGTTTTTATGCCACCCATATCAATCTTTCAATAATAATACTGTATTTGTCCCATGTTTAGCTTATTTTAGTAATTATCTGTAAAGACAGAAAGATAAAATATCTATAAAACATCATTCATAAGTCTGTTTTTATTCTGTTTTTATAGGAGCATGAGAACATTGATCACTTGTGGTCTTTGCTCTGGCAAATATCCAAGGATGTATGTCACTCTCAAACCAAAAGGCATCTCTGTATGATTTTACTTCATGGACTATGTGATTATAAAAAATAAAAATAATAATAATGCATTAATATTAAAGCCTTTCTCATTCTGAAAAATATACATGTCCATATATATTTCTAATTTACAGGGATTTTAAATTATTGTCTAAGTCAAATCTTGTTTAAATAGCTTTATTTATTTCAGTTGACTAACAAGATAGCCACATGGGAAAATCATGTGCACTATTGAGGTGGAGCCAGAATAGTTTGTGAACACAAGGGTATAAAAGGTGATCATGCTATATTCAAGTATAATAGACATGATATTATATATTGTTTCCTCACCCACATCTTCCACTTCACATGATCCTCTGGGAAACTATCAGGAAAATAAGACTGCACACACAAATCTAATGAACAATTTGTGAAACTCGGTTGTCATATTAATGACTTCAAAGAAAGCAAGTCAAAAATCATTCCTGTTTTCATCTGTGATCCTTGACTTTTATGCACTAAGTGTAAATCAGTTGTGCCATGGACACACTTGGTAATTTGCTGGTGATTGACATTTCTCAACCTACATACGTGAGTACAAAGAAATCCAATATTACCCAAACGTTTGTAAATCTGGAAGGAATTTTTTTGGTTGGTTTGGCCTACAAAACATTTACACACCACATTTCTAAAAGATTAATAAATTAGGTGCATCAAAAAGACTAGTGGAAATATAGGCATGGTTAAATTATGTTGTTGCAGAACATCCAACACAGAATAGAGCAGTCTAGTGAGCATTTATATATCTATATACTGTATGTCATATACACATTGGCTATAAAAAGTCTACACACTCCTATTATACAGAGTTTTGTGTCGTAAAAAAACGAAACCAAGATAAATCATATCAGACCTTTTTCCACCAGAAATGTTTTAGGGGGAAAAAAGAAAAGAAAAAAAAAACATATAATAACCTGGTTGCACAAGTGTGCACATCCCTTAACAAATACTTTGTTAAAGCAGCTTTTGCATGTTATACAGCAATCAATCTTCTTGAGTAAGCATCTACCAACTTATTCCACTTTATTCCACTCTTCTGGCAAAAATGGATCTATCAAGTTGTGAGCATTTCTCCTGTGCACAGCCATCTTCAAGTCATTCCACAGATTTTTGATAGGCTTTAGAGCTAGCCTCTGACTGGCCATTCCAAAACTTTGATCTTCTACTGAAGCCATTCCTTTCTTGACTTGGATTTCTACTTTGGGTTGTTATCGTACTGGAAGGTGAAATTTCTCTTCATCTTCAGTTGTCTAACCGAGTCAAAGTTTGTGCCAAAATAGAAATGGTATTTGGAGCTATCCATGATTCCCTCTATCTTGACTAGTGACCCAGTCCCAGCTGAAGAGAAGCAGCCCCATAGCATTACTGTGTTTCAGTGTGGGAATGGTGTACTTTGGGTGACACTGTCTTGTTTGAATTATGCCCAAAACCTTCTACCTTGGTCTCATCAGACCGTGACACATTTTGCCACATGGTTTGGGGTGATTTAGGAAGGCCTGTATGTTTTGTGTGTGTGTGTGTGTGTGTGGTTTTTTTTTTAGTGAGAAAGGGGTTCCATCTAGTCACCATACCCCATAGCCCAGACATGTGAAGAGTATGATTGTTGGATTGTTATCACATGAATGGATTGATTAATACTTGCCAGGTATTCCTGCAGCTCCTACAGTGTTGCTGTAGGTCACTTGCCAGCTTTCCTGATAAGTTTTCTTTGTTGTCAATTTTGGAGGGACATCCTGTTCATGGAAATGTCACTGTGGTGCCCCATTTCCTCCACTTGTTGATGATGGCCTTACAGTGTTTCATGGTACATCTTTTGGAAATTCTTTTGTGCTCCTCTCCTGTTCGATAACTTTCTACACTGAGATCATGCATACTTTGTAACCTCTTCGTGGACCATGACAGCAGTCAGATGAAACCAAGAAGATGTCAAGAAGATGTCAAGAAAATCCTACAGAAACAGTTGATCTTTATTTGGGGTTAATCAGAAACATTTAATTTATTTTATTTATAATCCTGTGGACTTCCTTGCCAATAGTTAGTATCGGAGGGTGAGGACTGCCCACTTGATGGCCAGACACTTTTTCTTGATCATCCTGTACTTGCTCTCCCGCACTGAGAGCTTGCAGACAACACGATCCTGAGGACTGCAACTGCCATGAACTGTTTTGCAAGTCTCTATCATTGAACAGTTAAGCACAACAGACTTTAAGTTAAAACTATAATGAATTAAATGACTCATGTGCATTCTCATAAGTGGATAAGTTTCTCTTTACACAGTTGCACTTTTGACTATATAATATACGGTTATATAAGGAAATTTTTTTATAATCACTATCCGGTGTCACCCAGCTGAGGATGGGTTTCCTTTTGAGTCTTTTTCCTCTCAAGGTTGTCTCAGGGAGATTTTCCTTGCCACCATAGCCTCTGGCTAAATTAAAAAACTTAAAATTTATACCCAGAATTTATGCATTTTTATAAAGCTTCTTTATTACAAATAAAATTTAATTGAATTTAATTGAATTGAACATGGTCCCGTGTCCGATACATCAGTCTGCAAAACAAAGGGGAGAGAGAAGTCAGGAGAATATAAGATTAGTCCATCACAGAGTGAGGCTTTTACTTGAATAAAAGTTGGCTGGCGCAGCTCAGTCCACTGGACCGGACTTGGTACCCTCTTTTTTAGCAAGACTGGTCAGTGCTGGTAACACCCTGATAATTATGAGGATTGGTTCCCTTTTGACTCTGGTTCCTCTCAAGGTGTCTTCCTCATATCATCTAACAGACTTTTTCCTTGCCACAGTCGCCTCAAGCTTGCTCACTAGGGATAATTTTGTGTAACATCTAGGACTGTTGCATGTTTTGTTTGTTTGTATGTTTTTCTGTTTCTTATATTCTGTAAAGCTGCTTTGAGACAATGTCCATTGTTCGCGCTATACAAATAAAGTTGAATTGAATTGAATTGAATTAGGCACAAACCTACGATAATAGCCAGCCAGCCACAGAAACTGTCTCATCTCCTTTTTTGGTCTTAGGTTTCAGGCAGGCAGCCATCACTGCTGTCTTATCAATTTGGGTAGACACCTGCCCGTGACCCAAGTGGAAGTCCAGTACCATGCTTCCAACCATCCAGTTGCACACTTCTTGTGGTTTGCCATGACTCCTGTCTGTTTCCAGTATCTCAGGAGAGCCCTCAAAAAGCCCTGTAAAAGTGTAGTTTAAAAGTGAAAACAAACTCCATACACGCAGACGTGAGACACCCTCAAAACTTACCATAAACTCTTAAGAAAATGTGCCTAGATGGCTGCTCTTGCAATACTTTTTCTAATTGTGAAATTTGAGTGGGGAAAACCTCCTTTCAGACATCAACATTTTCTGTAAATGGTTTGTAAAAGTGTTTGAAATACACTGGTGATTTTAAGAGTGTCATATTTAACTGCAGTAGAGCCTGTTGACATATAGAAAATGGTGGCTGCCTGTTCCAAACCTGGACCAACAGAATGTGTTGACAGTTATTATTTTGGCCTTAGAGCAATGAGATTGAGGAAACTGAGTGTAAAAAAGTTCATAATACTTTACATACTTTACTTTTTTAAATTATAATAGTGAATGACAGAATTGTAGTCATATGTAGTGTTCAAATTGTTGTTGTTTTTCTGAAAAATTATCTTCTTCTCCTGCGAATATATGAAACAATGAATTACATAATTACAATGTTGTTCTTTTGTCTTCTTTGACTGTCAGAACAAAGGCCTGTAACACTCATTGAAACTGAGTGTAAAAAAGTTCATAATACTTTACATACTTTACTTTTTTAAATTATGATAGTGAATGACAGAATTGTAGTCATATGTAGTGTTCAAATTGTTGTTGTTTTTCTGAAAAATTATCTTCTTCTCCTGCGAATATATGAAACAATGAATTACATAATTACAATGTTGTTCTTTTGTCTTCTTTGACTGTCAGAACAAAGGCCTGTAACATTACCTGAAGCACTATGTGCATCTCTCTCTTCTCTTTCTTTCTCTCTTTCTCTACATAGCTTTAATTTAGGGATCCAATTTCATGAATTGAATACAGGTTGATTTTTTGGAAGGAGTCCAGACTATGCTGGATAACATGTTTCAGAGTGTGCTGCCAGGCAGATTGAAGGGAAGCTTGGTAAAATTTTGACACATCCTACTTTGAAACCAGTTAAGAAGTGTTACTCACAATACTGCCTAGAAATGATGAAGGGCACATTAACTTTCCCATCCCTGCCTTTGTTTACACACTATGTTATCATGCATAATGGTGAACTTAGAATTTGACTTTCCTGTCCAGTAAAACACAATAAATAACAGTTTCTTCACCACTTGACACTCAGAGTCTTAGTTTATGCATTGCCTTTCAGAAACTACTCATAAGAAAATGTCAACAGCCACTTTTAATAAACTAAAGTAAAACAGAATACAAAAAGCTAGAAAGGACTTTGGAGAGCTAGCCTTATAATTCCTTGCAAATGCAAAATCTTACATTCAAAAAGTATCAATTTTTAGCACACTTTTAGCGCCTAAATTTCAAGTGTATAAAATCCTTCATCCTCTTATGTTCAAAATAATAAAGTATGTGTATGTGTAATTTAAATGTGTATTTTGTCTGACAGTTGTATGAGCCTAAACAAGTTGTAGTTTTTAATACTTTTTATTTACCTGCTGTATGTTTAAATGAAAGGAAATGTGCAATGATTTGGAAATATTTACATGTGGTGTACTGCTTCCTGTTGCATTTCTTATGAAACACAAAAGCGTGCTTTATGTAGAAATGATATAATACAGGAATTCACTGCAGCATTTGACAAAAGAATGTGTTCATGCGTTAAACCCCTCAAATCACAGTTGCGGTGAATGCTTTTATTAAAAATAAAGGCTGGCAAGCACAGATAAATGCAAAGCACCATATCAAAGACAGATTCCAGAATCAGGCAAAGGGTCAGGCGATGAGCATGTTTATATAGTGTGGAGTGGTGATTGCATTCAAGTGTGTGCAATCAGAAATCGGGTGAACTTCAGCTTGTGAAATGGGAGTTGGAGTCCATGGTAGCAATGTTTGTAGTCGGAGGTGCATTCTGTTATGTTAAGTCTTAATGCATTAAGAGTCCAACAATGACTTGACATAACATGAGAGCATTATGAACACCTGTACACCTGAACATTCATGCATGTATCTAATCGGCCAATCATGTGGCAGAAGCGCAATGTAAAAAAAAATCAGGCAGATACAGGTCAGGAGTTTCAGGTCATGTTAATATTCACATCAAACATCAGAATGAAGAAAAAGTGTGATATCTGTGTCTTTGATCATAGATTTTGGTACCAGATGGGCTGGTCTGAATATGTCAGAAACTGCTGATCTCCTGAGATTTTCACACACAACAGTCTCTAGAGTTTACACAATGGTGCAAAAAACACTGAGTGAGTGATATGTTAGAACCTGTGAGGCTTTTGGACCCAAAAGCAGAACACAGACTTGAATGTAGAGATGTGTGAGGATGACATGTGACATATGTGACATATGTGACATAAGTCGTGGCCTAATGGTCCGAGAGTCGGACTTGTAACCCGAAGGTCGTGGGTTCGAGTCTCAGGTCCGGCAGGGATTGTAGGTGGGGGGAGTGAATGACCAGCNATGGCTGCCCACTGCTCCGGGTGTGTGTGTTCACTACTGTGTGTGCACTTGGATGGGTTAAATGCAGAGCACAAATTTCCGAGTATGGGTCACCGCACTTGGCCACAAAGTCACTTCACTTCACTTCACTTCATCTATCAAGGCCACTCAGGTCAATGGAGTGAGAGTCAGCCACTCTGCCCATGAGCCACAGGAAGCGAGGGGGAGTACAAGCATGATTTACTGTTACTGTCAAGGTTGGGGCTCAAACTCAGGTCAGCTGTGGAGGAGTCAGATGTTCTATCTGTGAACAACAGGAAAGATGAAGCAGGGCACCCTGCATTGGGACAGTACCCTAGAAAGATAGACATCTGTTTAATTGCATTTTTTGTAAATTAAGGAAGTTAACTTATTTTCTCCCAGTATTAGTTATTCCCTATATTGCTCCCTGTTGTTGTAGTGATGTGATACACATTCTTGCTAGCAGCCAATTAAACATACCATATTAAACATACAAATACTTTATATGCAGAGAATGCTGGCATTAAGTAAGGAATAGCATAACAGAACATGTGGTTATTCAAAAAGAATCCATGCCAGGGTGATGTGATGCAGCTTGATGCAAAGTGGAGTGCCAGTACCACGCCAATATGAGTTATTTGCAAATAGCTGCACATCTGGAGTGTGTTAATCTAGTTATAACACAACAATTTGCTAACTATTATAATCTCTGTTTCTCTCTCTCTCAAAAAAATTAAGCTTGTCATTGTACAGAGAAACCGGGAAGTGTAAAGTCCTCTGTCCAACGACTTTCCGAAACTTTGGAAATCACAGTGATTGCTACAACGTGCTGACACTCATAGCTTGTTCCAGAAATGTTAATAAGATGTCTCTTAACAAAAATGTCACCACATCAAGGATTATAGGTTTTTCTTGTTAAACAGCACATTTTTTAATCTTTTTTTTTATTAGTCTTAGATTATGTGGAGAGTCTGCCAGACTAGTCATTGTTTGTGAGCTGTTACTATAGAAACAATAATGTATTATAGCACATTCAAATAAATTATAAAATAATCACTTATGTTACAGAGGGAACTCCTGTCCAAACCATGTTGTTATACAAAAATAATGCACACTATGCTGTGGTATAAAAGGATTTTAAGTGAGGCTTATTTCAACTGATGGTATATATATATATATATATATATATATATATATAGTGAGGTATTTGGACACCATCTTGATTATTTTATTTCAAATCCATTGTGGCAGTGTACAGAGGCAAAATTATGAAAATTATTTTTATAAATTTATTTTTAATTATTATTTTATTATTTATTAATTATTTATTTTTAAAATTTATTTAAACATCAATTTCATTGGATATTGTAGAGTGTGGGTGTGGTAAATTGTTAAATGTTGCTGAACATGATCTTCAGGCCATGATGGTGACAGATACATGCCAATGTTCTATTGATTTGCTCGCTTTTCTAGATGTTGTGCATCATGGGACAGCTACTCACTGCCCCATTTAGCTCCATAGATTTATGATTGCACCCAGTGCACTCTTGTTTTATAGCAAATAATATGAATTAAATCTAATAAATTCCTTCACACAAATGCAAAGGGTACATGCATATGGTATGATGTACAGAGCCATTTCTACTGTAAGACATATTGCAAGAATGGGATAGGAAAAGGGAGATTAATTTAATTAGTTTAATTTAGTTTAATTTAATTAGTTAATTTAGTTTGAGGCTATATACATGGTGTCCCAAAACTCTCCGAACATAGGGGATATTAATACTTTTCAAAAATAATTTTTCCAAAATTTTTCATACTTAGTTTATATTATATATGTATATTTCAGATAACCTTTAAGAATGCCTTCCACAAAAGAAGAACGTATTGAAGTCATTCTTATGGCTGGATTGTGAAGCTGTCGCAAGTTTGTCTTAACAGGAAATGTTCCAAGCTGCCGCTGCCACCAGTTGTACAGTTTTGAAATTTGTTTAACAGTTCGGTTTTCAGCAGTGCTGCATTTTTTGGTCATGTTTTGTAATGCTGCAGTAATGTGTGTTTATTTTCCTGTGTGGTGGGTGGTTATTGTGTAATCCTAATTTTTAAAACTTGCTCACACACAACCCTGTTTATGCTAGAAGACTAAGAGAATTTGATAATGAGAGCTGAACTGAATCACTTATGACACTGATTGCCAGCAATTTTAATTAATGAATGTACAGAGGAAAAATTGTGTTGGGTAGATAAAAGCTACTACCATCACTGAAAATGATCACAATAGTCAATAAGTTTAGTATACACCTCAAATGAATGAAAAAATGACCAAAAAGATATGCAATGAAAACCAATTTGTGAAGCAATATCCGAAATTTAGAATATGTTCATCCTCACAGTATAGATAAGCTATATCATAGTAGGTAGTCTGTAAGAGAGTGTTACAGCAATAGGGGACAGTAAAGGCAGTTGTTGTATGTTCAAGGAGAGACATATGGGCTCAATTAAAATGATTGTCAGCGTTCCCAGTGATTGAACATGAAGTTCAGTCTATAAAGACGAAGCATCCCTGAAGCTGAATCCACTATTAGAAAGCTAACATTATGTAACATCAACATAATAATATTAACAACCTAACTGATAACATAGGAACATTAACATAATGAAATTTTGTTTACTGTAACCCTTCCTCTTTCTGATAGACAGATTAGTTACTTTACTTTATTGATTCTTCATCTGACCGATGAAGACAGAAATATGAAAGTAATGGCAAAAATACACAGAAAAAAAAAACTCAAGCAGCTTCAACACTCAGGCTCAGTAGGACACTGTCTTCCTTGCTGGCACACCACTCTCTCCGTCTGGTACGCAGCAGTGGAAACACTTTTTTAATGAAAGAGGTCAGAGGAGAATGGATAGACTGGATTCATTGCAGTAATTGCAGTTACTTCCTGGGATCTTCTTTGTATTCAAAACTGCTAACTTACCATTATAATAACTACAAACTTGCAAATGTCTAACTGGTTCTGGACCAAAACCATACTCACCAGCCACTTTATCTTCTAAGTATCTACAAACTCTCTGTTGTATTAAGGATTTCCTAAGACTTGATTTAAAAGTAGGGTTGTTTTAGTTATCGGAATACTACAGATCAGTCCAATCCATTCTCTTTAAGTGGGTAGGACTTAAAGCACCTTACATTTTTTTAAATTCAAGGACTACTGTAATATTTGAACATTTTATTATGTTAGTAACATATGTATGTGTAACATAAATGACTAACAGCGAAATGAATATACCTTGCCCTGTGGAGGAAATTTTGGTTTGTGCTTACTATTTACATGTATAAACAAATACATCTACTGCATGATTAATAAACATAGTAGCAGAAATGTTAGAAACTTCTGCAAAATGTGCCTTCAGAGAGAACTTGTCTTGCAACACTCTTGCAAGAGTGTGCGTAAGAAGGTGTGTTGAGGGGTGTACAAATTTAAGGGGGAATAGAAGGTGAGCAGGTGCACGTGCAGAAGCAGCAGTATTATTTATGTACATCTGAAGGATTAAAAGCAATATCTATAGATGACATGTCAGAGCCAAATCCCTGTCTGTCTGGTTTTCAAGTAAAATATTAAATGTTTAGTGATTTTTATGCACAGCAATGTTAAATGGCCTGACGAGCTCTGTTTCTCTTTAAATCGTTCTGCTGGCATCATCATTGTTGTCATGAGCTGCATCTCAAATCGAACACTGCAGCCGAAAATTGAAAATAAACTCATAATAGCAGAACAGAGAAACCATCAAAAGTTACTATAAACTCTATGTAAAATGTGCCCAGATGGCTGCTTTTGCAGCCCTCTAATTCTAATTTCTGAAATTTGAGGGGGAAAAAAACCCATCAGACTTCATCAAGAGCAGAGCCTTAACAGTTTTTAAAAGCATTGTAAAAGCATTTGAAATANAGTACAGCCTGTTGACACGTAGAATGTCATTGGGGCTCATCTCAGTGGCACGTCCAATGGGAACGTTATTGTCTGGTTTGGGGATGATGGTCGTCTCCCTGTTCTTGAAGAATGCAAACCTGGACCAACACAATGTGGAAATTACTATTGTGGCATCAGAACAATGAGATGTGGAAATTGAAAAAAAAGTGTACTGCTTTACCTTGAATAGTGCATGACAGAATTGTAGTTGTATGAAGTGTTCAAATTGTTAGTGTTGACGTCATCAAAATTGTGCTCTTGTCCTGTGGATAGATTAATCATAAATAATTAATCAATAATTATGTTGGGTTTTTTTGTCTTCTTTGACTGTCAGATCAAAGGCCTCTAACATTTGTCAGTAAAGAAGCAGCATATTAAGTACTTTTCAGGCAAAAACATAATGAAAGCTGCTGGGTTTTGCATGCAAAAATAAGAGGCGAGTCCAACAAAGTCTCCAGAAGAACTGTGGCTGCTTCTGCAAGATGCTCAATTACAGCTCATTTCTTTAAAAAATGCACAAATTGTTCCTGAGATTAGTAATTTTTTTTTAAAGAGTTATCACACCAAATATTGACTTTCTTTCATGTATTACTGTTTACTGCTCTTTATAGTATGTTTTAATGTAGAATTTAAATTCATTATTTTTGAAGGCATCTTTGCTCTACAGCATTGCTTCTGCACATATATACAGCATTTCTTATATATATATATATATATGTATATATCAGTGGCGTGCGGTGGTGTTTTAAAATGAGGAGGCAGTATATATAAACATTACATAAAAAAGAGAGAACAAATATAATTCTATTTTGTATTTTTTTTTTATTTGCTAATATTTTTAAAACTAATTATACATTCATAGTGTTTTTATGCATTTTTACATTTATTCCAAAATAATAACTAAAGTAACAATTATTGCAGTAACAATTTGA
>CM074969.1:11975983-12022593 GCA_037577455.1 Pangasius macronema
TCTTATTTTGAAACCAGGTAAGAAGTGATACTCACAATACTGCCTGGAAATGACGAAGGGCACATTAACCTTCCCATCCCTGCCCTTGCGCCACTTGCACCCACGTGAAGTACACGGATCTGCATTCTGGAGCCCAGTGTCCACCGCTATGTCACCATGTACAATGGTGAACTCGCCATTTAACTTTCCTGTCCAGTAAAAAACAGTTGTCTATTTGACACTGGAATTCTTAGTGTATGCATTTTTTCAGATATTTTCTCTTAAGAAAACAGCAGCCTCTATTGTATTAATTAAAGTAATTAATAAAATAGGATATATATATTTTTTAATTAAAGTAATTAATACAATTAATAGAAAGGACTTTGGCAAGCTTTACCTACGATTCTTTCAATTAAAACTATTACTGTTGGTTGATGAATGTATCAATATGTGCATGTTTAAAATGTGTCCCATAAACACTGAAACTAGTTCTAGTGAGAATGCACCTTCCATAAAAGTAGTTATTAAATGGGAAGTAGACAGTCATCAGCATATATATATATGTATATGTATGTATGTATATGTGTGCATGCATATGGTTATAGAATAAATACATGACTACATTATATTGTGCTTTGGTATTTAATCAAATCAATGCTCTCTCTCTCTCTCTCTCTCTCTCTCTCTCTCTCTCTCTTTTTCTCCAATCTTACCAGCATTCTTGTTGGCTCTTTCAATTATGGAAGATACAGAGAAATAATCCTGGTCAATGCTGTTATCTGAAATGGATTTAATTTAATTAATAAAACAAAGATGAGCATAGCTGTAAAATTTCAAAACTTTACAAAAAAATAACAGTCTGAATCTTACCAGTCTCCTTAGAGGTCTCATTAAATAATGCCTGATTGATAAATATTTAAAATGTCTGTGAGCTGACCTTTTTATTAAGTACATATGCAGATATTTGAAAAAGGCATTTTCAGATTTACTCTAAATTACTCATAATGCATTTTGTGTTGTTAAAATTTCTGTAAGCTCACCTTTATAGAACGACTCTGAGCTAGACTGATGCTGAGCAGCAGCAGGATGATGTCTTGTATCAGGTACATGATGAGAGTCACATTCAGTGTAGCAGCACTGAGAGTGGAGAATGCTCAGGTAGACGTGCAGCTTAAATACCCTCACAGGAGTTTATCACTTCCCTCTCACATAACTCAGGTTCTATTTCCCAAGGGTTACGGCAAACCAAAAAAGGGAACTAGAAAATCTTATGCAAAAATCTTGGCTTTTTCCCCCATGGCATTTCACATGTAACCCTTTTTGTAAATCACCTTTGAAGCTTCTGTGAAAATTTTCAACTGTTGTAACATGACCTGACATAAATTCTTATTATAATAAGCAAACATGTATTTATAAAGCAGATGTCCAGAAACATGTGAATTGAAACTGTATTTTAAGTCTTTTAGTCTTTCTTTGTTTTCCACAAGGAGTGTGCACACTTGTGCAACCAGGTTAATGTATATCGTTTTGTTTGTTTGTTTGTTTGTTTTTTTCACTTGAATTTTGCTGGTTGTTATATCACATTGAAGGTTAAAAAGATCTGACATAATTTATCTTGGTTTCTTTTCTTTTTTTTTACATTAGAAAAAACACTAAATTTTAACATGGGGTGTAGGACTATTTAGATCTACTGTATGAAATCACTATAATATTTGGATCTCTTTATCTTGGTGGTTTTTGCCCTCAAGGTGTTTCTGTTCTCCTCATGCATGCATCCCTTCTTGTACATATGGTGTAGCTCTGGCCTATTTGTCTGGGGTTTCATGTTTTTGGTATTGTTTTTCCTTAACTGCATTTTTTTAATTTGTTTAATTTGCATGTTGTATTTTATCTTATGAGCTCAGCACTTCTGCCATGAGTTGAAGCGAGTTCACAAGATGTTATGCATTTAATTCATAATATGTTAAAATGCATTAGGAATTTACATTGAATTTTCATGTCCTCATTTTCTTGTTTACATGTCCTGACAGGACATTGTCAAAATAATATAATATGACATAATATGGTAAGTGCTAATAAGGCTCCTTATTGACTCACACAAGAGCACCTGAGGTGCAATGAAGCAACAATCAGGAAAATCTGGTGATGGTAGATGGTGAGCTCCATGTTGCCAATTTGCAAATGTCTTAAAGCAATGTCCCATGTTTGTAGTGTCTAATAGCATATGCAATTCCCCAACTAATCTGGCCATGGCCAGAGAAGTCCATGAAGAAAAGCAGGCTGAGGTAAAAGCTAATTTAATTATGTATCTTCCATTGGTATGGCAAGACTTTGATATCCTGAGGTTGTTATATGCTGACTCATTTTTCCTCCTTCCTTCTACTCTCAAGTTTTTCCCCAGAATTTAGGCTATGGTCAGGGGCATCATGCTACTGTATCATGGATTGGTATTAATAAACACCTCATCCTGAAAATTCTGTTAAAAGACTTGAATAATGCAATAATTCCACACTAATTTATGAAAGTAGCTATGCTCTTACAAATTATTTACGCATCACCAGCTCTTAAAATTGTTACACCTGACATGAATAATAGTAGGTCAGAATAACATTCATTTCAATGCCACTGAAGGTGTGTTAACACACACTCATTTGACAGTGCAGATTTACCAGTAACAAAAAAGCTATATTCCTGAAAAGCAATTAGATTAGAGTCATATCTCTTTGTGTCTTTGAAATCCCCTTCTGGCAATGCAAGAATGGGAAAGAGGATGAATGTGACAGCAGGGAAACAGGACAGCAGTGATAGCAGGGAAATAACTTATAGTCTACCCAGGTGAGGCAAATACATGAATCATTTTATTATTTTATTATTATTATCATCATTACTATTATAGATGTTCACAGTATTCATAGTATAGGGTGAGACTTGTAGCATAAACCACACTAAAGTGTCACAATGTGTTACAAAATTGTTTTAAGAAACACTAGTTCATGTGGTAAGACTGTGTAAGATTGTGTAGTTATGTGTTAACCTTTGCCTGCAAGTAAGAGGTGGCACCAATGTTTGCAGACTTGATGTGCGACGCTTGAGTTGAGAAACCCTGCTCTAGAGCTAACCGCCTTTTAAGGGCATTTGATATTCAATTACTGAACTCTGACCAATGTGGAAAATTTATACCGTACTCAAACATCACAAACTAAAATAAAAAAGACTTCAATGCCTGTATGTACACCTGTATGATCTAGAAGCCTCCTCTCTCCTTATTCCTTGATCCCTGAGTGCATTTAAAGAATTGGTATGTACTTAAAGATAGTTGAATTCAACTGAAGTCATGGGCTGAAAGAGGTAAGACTGCAGAGTCAAGAAGGTATCAATTATAGTTTTGGTTATGTGTTTATCAAGAACCAACACAGGAACTACCATTGTGTCTGTCTCCACAACACACACACCCTAAAGTGCAGTTTTTAAAAATGCAGTGAGGGTAGGACTAACAGAAATTAATTACTCTTATGTAATTATTCTTTAATAAATCTTTTAATTGGCCTGCAAACTCTAAAAAAAAATGCCATGTGTACTGTATGTCAAGAGAAACTAGTGAATGAAGCCACCCAAATTACTTTTGTATACAGAATATTTTGCTCATAAAAGAGCCGAGTACGAGAGTCAGTGGCAAGTGTTTTAATTCTGCAATCTCAGGTAATGTGCTTTATTAAAGGCCTTGTATCCTGTGGCAAATATATATGGTATATTGTCATGACAAAAAAAGCTTTTTGACATCTGGGACAAGTTAATACTTCCAGTAGCTAAAGACATATATGTACCTGGAACTTTTGGGTAACATGCCATTTCCAAGAATACAGTGAAGAGAAGAATGGGTACAATGGCAAAGAATATTGAGGGACGATGGTTCATGAGACTATATCCCCCCTGTGGTATGCCATTCAAGAGGAGGACTCCACAGATATTGAAATCGAGACCATTTTATTTTGATATCACTGGAGTTCAATAGTGATTCAGGTGATAAACTGTGTTACGGTGTGTGCATGTAACAGTCATTTGTTTAAGCAGCTGTGTTAGAACATGGACATGGACGGGGGTGAGAGCCTAGTTTAGGCTTTCACAACTCAGCCGCTAAGAAGGCTTGTTTTTGAGAAGGGCCCTCTACTGGCCAATTGCCTTACAGCAGTATTTACAATGGCCAATAAAGTGTCTGAATTCAAGGCAAAAATTGGATTCTTGGACAAAAAGAGTCAAGAGAGGTCAATGGGAATATACAGTTTGCAACATAAACCAAAATACACCTCTACGGATTTCAGTCCACACCTTTAAATTTACTGTGACAGTAGATTTATTTCTCCCTTTTATTTATTTCTGTATCTGTAACATTTTTGTGAAGTCATGTGAAGGTCTTAAAGCTTCACAGCTTTGTGTTGTCTGTTTCAATCTTTTTCAGCAAGCCTGACAGTTCTGACCATATACTATGCAGCCATAATCCAAAGCTGACAAAAGACCAAATGCTCCTTTTTTTTAATATATTGCCCCATCTTATGCATGTAAAGATATAACGAATCCCACAAATCTATGCCTGGGGGGGAAAATCTCAATTATCATGATATTATCTACTGTAAGACTACAAACTCTAACTTTTGTTTATTAGAAGACATCCTTTTCACAAGTTACCACAAGTTTTTTTTTCTGGCTATATATATATATATATATATATATATATATATTGCAATGTGTACTGTATGTCGAGAGACTACTACTTCCTTATTGACTTAGCCCTTTATAATGTCTGACTCAGAGTGCATGGTATTATGACCTGTACAAAGGCTGCTTTGAAATGGAGATAAAAGATCCCAAGATCAGAGTTCAGCCTATGCATTATCTTTATCATTATTAGGAACAGTTATTATTTCTGACTGTTTCTAGAAGTGTTTTAAGCATATTATAAGGTTTTATCTTTCATTCATTCTTAACCCAAATAAAACCTTATAATACTAAGTTGAAAATAATGAAGTAAGATAACATTAGCTAAAAGGTGGCATGGTGGCACTGCAGGCAGTGGTCTCCGGTTCCTCCGCCTGGTTACTGTTTGTGTAATGTTTTTGTGCATAATCACCCTGTGTCCATAGGGAATTCCACCAGGTTTTCTGGTTTCGTCCCTCTTCCCAAAAACATAGCAGTAGATGGATTGGCTATGCTAAATTGAGTCTAGCTGTGAATGCTCATGAAAATGTGTCTGTGTGTGTGTGTGTGTGTGTGTGTGTGTGTGGTGCTCTCTCGATTGTCATAATGTCCCTCAAAATAAAAACACACATCAGTTCTTTCACCTATGTCCTGCACATTTTTAGTGCTTTCCTTGCTCTAACATACCCACGTTTACTCAGGAAAGGCTGTTAACTAGCTGATTAGTTGAATGAGGTTTGGTGGAAGCAGGCAAATGAGCAGGACAGAGGGTACTCGATGAGGGAGGGGTTGGGAACCTGTGATCTAAACTGAAGTTAAGTCGGTGAGTGCAACTGTGAAATTTGCCCACTCCAAGATGGCGCCGACGTTGACGCATCTAGCTTAGCTCAATGTCGTTCCCGGTCAACGCTTGTCACGTGACCAGGTTTGCAGCCAACCGTTATCACGTGACGAGCCCCATTGCCTTACCACAATTCCTTGCCTGTTAGGAGGGGGACGTAATAATGGCGGAAACATGTGGCCAAGTACTCTTAGGGTCCGGGCTAACCGTCCTTTCCCACCCTCTTATGTACATTAAGGTTTTAGTACAGGTAAGTGCACTTATGTCATATCTGCGAAAGTTTTATATATATAAACGATTGTCTTCATTTTTTCTATGAAGACGCGGTGTTGTCAGATAGCTAGCTAGGTTGCTATTAAATAGAGGTTAGCCATCTTGTCAAGCAAAATATCGTGTAAAATTTAACCAAGAAGAAACAGACTTTGTGTTTTAAGCTGCCTTCTGCTAAAATATGTCCTGAAGCAGCAGGAATTGTCGTGTTGTCCTGCGTGCGATGGCGCTGTCATTTAGCAATAGCAAGATTAGCTGCTGCTAACATGGGCTCAGGTCAAGGAGGCTACCTGCTCCCTTTATAAGTGTACTACTGAAGGTGTTCAATAACACTGGCCTGCACACTCCGTGTAGTGCACTGTCCAATCAATAAGGAGCGATTTGGTATTTGTAGCGTTTAACGTCCTTAGGTTGTGACCTCACCGGCTGAGTGCTCACTGGTAGTGAAACAGAAAGCAGGAGAGGCTCAGGCTCAGTCAGACGCCACTGTGTCATGGCGATATGGAGCCGTTTACAGGAAGCATGGCCTTTGTTGCAGTGTAGATGAAGGTTATTGGTCGTCTCTGGCCTTATGGTTTTACACACAACTGGTACCCTTTTCAAAAGAAATCATCTCATCAGGCAATAAAGACTTTTTGTACCAGTAAGGTTGAAATCATACAGGATACTCTCAGTGCAGTTTTGTCCTCTCTTTTCAGGGGAAGGTAGCTATTGCAGGCTTGAAAAGTTGCTACAAGTCGCAAAAAGATGACACAAACTCATTTTAAAATATTTATTTAATCGTCATGATCATTTGCATAGCAAAAGGTGTTACAGGTAGAAGAAAATCTAACTTCAGATGCTTGGAATAAAATGGATCCGTACAGGAAAACAAAACAATGCAGTGTCCATTTTATTAGGAACATCAGTGTTCATGTTGTCAAAAACTTTACTGCTGATACACAACAATGGCAGCTTAAAAAAAAAAAAGCTAGTGACATTGAGAATGCTGTCCGACGACAAAGCTAGCCATTGATTGCTGATATCTTCAAGACCTTGCATTTTGACTGAGCATGCATAGTTGTAGTTGACTTATCAGATGCTTTACCCTCACAAAATTTACACTGAACTTCATTATACCTTTTTTCGTCCCCACATCTCACCCTACATTCACACTAGCAAGCAAGAAAATGACAGATGACTGTGTATTTTATGTGTACGTGTGACACACAGCTGCTGTTTCAGCTACAGTGGCAAGTGCAACAAGTGGCATTTGAAAAATTATGATTATGTAAATTAGGTATGACACAGTGACACAACATAGCCAAACGTTTGGCTTGAATGATTCCTTGGACCAGTCCTATGGCATGTGTATGGTCTGACGTTTCTTCAGTTCCCCCCACTCAAAACTTTACTTCCTACCTGCAATTAGTTCCCATTTTGTCCCTGCTGGACAAAAATCGAAGGAAAACCCATAACCATGGTTTTATCTTAATCTTACCCATATACAACCTCTCATTAAACGTGTGTAGAAACCTTGAGGAAAACAAAGCTTGGAAGCAGTAGCAGATTGTTGGTGCATCTGGTGAATGTGTGCTGCCAAAGATCTGCCAGTGAAGCTAGTACAAAGCCTAGCAAAATGCAATATAAACATCAGCTACAACCAATTAAAACTGCCTAAAACTTGAATTTATTGTATCATGAACATAAACAATTCTCACAAACATTAGCTTAGTTAGTAAATTTAATCATCATGCTTTATGACTAATATTTTTTACCTGGATTTCAGGTAGGACATGAGCCTCTTCCGCCCACTCTTGGCAGGAATTTGTTTGGCAGACAGGTGTATCAGCTTCCTGGACTCTTTGCTTATGGTAAGATCAATGAATTTACTTCTGTATAGTGAGTTAAACCCATTAACACATAGCTAATAATACTACTTTAATGAAGAGAGCTTGCCACAGCACTGATCTACAAAGTCTCATATTCTTAAGCCTTTTTTGACTTTTTCTATATGATAGTTTCAAATCATTTTCTTATCATATTCTTATAATTTAAGATTTTGAATGTATATATCACTTAAGCATTCCCTGGGAATGAGAATGACTTCATTGAAAGAGCACACGTTCCCCAAACACACGCGCATACACTAATCTCTTTTGCAACTTGCAGCCATTTGTTCCAGTTGCGCCCTAACCCGTGTAGGTTTGATATCTCGCATGCATACACGCAACAACATGGTCAAGTCTTAGGTTTATAAGGAGCTGTTTACTGTGTACAAAAAGCAAATGATAAGGACCTCATGATAAGGAGTGTGTGCAAGAGGCATATGAGCAGTGATTTATTTATTTTGGTTTGAGATGAAAAGATAAATATGAGATGGTGGATCGGCATTTCAGCTTTTATTTCCTGATATTTACGTCTAGTTTGTTAGACGACTTAGAACATGGCACCTTTGTTGGCAGACCACCCAATTTTTAGGTGAGCAAATGTATTAGAACAGACAGTCTACTTAAAGTAAATAACACTTGAAATTTAGTTGCATATCCCATGTTTACAATAGCTGCATCAAGTCAGTGACCCATTGCCATCACCAAACTGTGGCATTCTTCTTTTGTGATGCTTTTCCAGACTTGCACTTCAGCTTTGTTCAGTTGTTGTTGGTTGTTTTGGGGAGTTTTCCCTTCAGTGTCTTCTTCAGGAGGTGAAATGCATGCTCAGTTGTGTTTAGGTCATCTCTGTATTTCTTTGCAAATTCCAATCTGGCCTTCTGATTCTTACTGCTGATGAGTGATTTGCATCTTGTGGTATGGTGTCTATATTTCTGCTCTCGGAGTGTTCTTTGAACCAACCTTCTTTGTAGGTTGTTGATGTTACTGACTGCTGTTTTGGGGTTTTTCTTCACAGCTCTCACAATGTTTCTGTCATTAACTACTGCTGTTTTTCTTGGCTGGCCCATTCGATGTCTGTCTGTTAGTACACCAGTGGTTTCCTTCTTTTTCAGGACTTTGTATTGGCTCTGCCCAATGCTTGTGCAATGACTCTGATCGATTTTCCCCTCTTTGCTCAGCTTTAAAATGGCTTGATTTTCTTGCATATACAGCTCTCTGGTTTTAATTTTGGCTTAGCCTTTTCAACAACAAATGCACTCTTCACAAGTGAACCCCGGGGCTCAAACCAAAAGTAGACATTCAGCACTATTAATTGTTGAAACAATCAAACGTGAAATAAAATGTGTGTGTAGAAATTTGTAGCACAGCTTATATTATGAAACATGAATGGTTGTGCTGCTGAATAAGATGTTCTTGACAAACCAGTCAGGCAGAAGCTGAGTTTCTCCAGGGTATGTGTTATTAACCCTAGAATTTATTTAATAGGGTGGTCCAAGCTAAATAATTGAAGACTGTTCAAGGAAGGGAAAATGCTCCTGGCAGCCATTTGTAACAGTGTCAGTTATGCATAGTGAGCTATTTAAGTGTCTTGCTACAAGTATATATCTGGTCCTTTTTGGCTGTTGCACTGTGCCAATCTTGTAGTTGTTTAGCTATCAGTAGAATCGTAGTGAGGCTGCAGATTATTTGCACAGTTCTGTTTGTTTTAATGTAAAATGAGTTCTAGTTTGCATAGGTTTCAGTGATTGTGGCATTACACTGATTTTATACATTTGAAAGTGTTTAGTCAGAGCTTTGAGTTTCTGTGGCTGGGTAGTGCTTTCGAAATGTGACTTATTACAGCATAATTTAGTGATGGTTCATGTGTAAAGAATGATTAACCTTGCATAAACTTGAGTATTATTTCTTTAACAGCCAAACACATAATAAAGATTGATGGGAGGTCAGGCCTGTTTAAAGGTCTTACCCCCAGACTGTGTGCAGGGACCGTCGGCACCATTGTCCACAGTAAAGTGCTGCAGGTAAGACCACTAATTCCAGTCTTTGAAGACATGATTCAAACACAGTTTGGTGTTTTCTCTGCTTTAGCATATCTGCTATGCTGGTTAATTAACTGATAGGTTAAGTCAACAGTTATTGAGCAAAGAAATCAACAAATTGTATTTGACTATGGCCTGAAAAACTGATGACCCATGGTCTTTGGTATGATTATTACATTAAAAGAATACAGCCCTAAACTGTATTTAAGCCTGATTGATTTAAACCATGTACAGTCATGGGGGGAAAACAGGAAAGGACACCCTCCTTCAGTTCGATGTTTTTAATTTATCAGGGCCTAAATAACAATTGTGTCATCCTCACAAACTTCTATAAACCTCCAAATAACCTCAGGTGATGATCAAAAAAAAAACATAACAGATTTTAATATATAGCCATTTTTTCCAAAACGTAAACCAACATTCCGAAACCAGGTGGGAAAACATAAGTACACCCTTCCTATTTCTGTAACCATTAAGAGAGTAAGTGTTTTCTCCACACAAATGCATAAGGGTTTGGACCATAATATCTGGTCTGAGACCATCTGAGCAAGATAGTTCCAAGTGAAGTCTAGTGTAGTTCGAATGCACTGAGAAAGTGATTTGACCCATAATCAAGCCAACTTCGTAAAGGGGCCCAAACATGTTGTTTGTGACTATTTCTGACCGATGAGAGTTGTACATGTACATTTCAGCTTTTTTTTGGTTCAATTATATGCAGTGTAAAACTAAAATGAACCAAAAGTACCAATTTTGCTCTGATTCAGACTCAGCAAATGGACTAATAGGTCAGTCAGGGCAAATGAGGAAATTTGCTCAGCAAAATAAATTCAGTAAATCAAAATGACTATTAAAGCCTAAATTATTGTTGTTGTTGTTATTATTTTTTAAATATTATTAAATTCAGCTAATTGCATGCTATGTAAATAAGTATAACCCTGTATGAGAATCTACTGTATGAAACTTTCACCTTGGCTCACCTCATGCATGTGACAGCTGAGGAGGTTATTTATGTCCAGCTTATTATTAACACTCAATTTTTTTATTCTCTACAGAAATGCCACGAGAACAAACTGGAGGTAAGGGGACCATACACACTGTGACTGTGTGTATATGTATGTCATTTCTGTGTACGTAATGGCACAATGTACAGCTGTACATCGAACTTTGCAGTTAAGTTGTTTTAATTGAATAATTACATTGAAAAGTTGATTGGTTATATAAATTGGTCTGTTTTTAAGGTCATGAACAGTGGCCAGAAAACAGAGGAGGGATCTTTGCAGCATGTAGTCAATGAGGTGGGTCTTTTTAAAGTTTCTGTCCCCAAATCATGGTCACTGTACGGTATAGAGACACTTGCTGCTGCCATTTAAAGTTTGACTATGTAAATACATTTTTGACCCCCCCCCCCCCCCTTTTTTTTTTTTATTCAGTTGCTGCCTTTTGTGCAGCATTCCTTTCACCTACATAAGTATTGCTGGCTGCAAGACATACTTTCCAGTGACACACATCCTCTCAGTTAAACTGATTGCACTAAAGCCTCCATTTTTAACATGGTATTGTGGTACCGATTCTACAGGCAGGTTTTTTTGGTTTTTTTTTCCACAGACAACAAAGGAGATGATCGCACGCTCCTGTGCCACAATTGTCACACATCCATTCCATGGTATTGCTTGTCTATATTTGTTTGATTAAAAATGCATAATTCCAAAATATTTGCTTGTGTCCTGAACCTTTCCATTATTCTTCATTGCAGTGATCACCCTTAGATGCATGGTCCAGTTTATCGGAAGAGAAACCAAGTACAGGTCAGTCTGGGTCCCACACTCCTCCTCTTCCTTCCGTACAGTGTTTTCATTTTGCTAATAGTGATGTTCTGTCCCACTTTTCAGTGGTGTCTTCGATTCCATTATCACTATCTACCGAGAAGAGGGAATCCTTGGTTTTTTTGCGTATGTACTGGAATTCATATATCAGTTTGAATCCTGATATTTAAACCGTGTTAAGCGTGCCACGCTCCTTCACCTCATGTAGTAATGTGTCCGAGTGTGTTTGTGTGTCTGTCCATTTCGCAGTGGCCTCATCCCACGGCTTCTTGCCGATATCTTCTCTCTGTGGATCTGCAACATGCTTGCTCACTTTATCAACTCGTATGCAATAGATGACTCAGTAAGTACGAATGCGTTTGAATAGTGATCTATAAAGCATATTGAATTATATTAATTCGGCAAGCTCAGGCACTCTGGAAATGTACAATACACACTTAAAATACTTTGTCTTGTAATTTGATTAATTGATTGATTGATTTTAAATAAACAGTGGTTATGTGTGTTCTAGATGAGTCATACGAGTGAAATGAAGAACTGCTCTCAGGCTGCCACTGGGGTGTGTAACATTACTGGAGTTTGGAGTAACAACCTGCTGTTTTCTGTAATGGCCAAACTAATGTCTGTTTATCTATTTCTCTCTGTCACATTCAGTTTTTTGCCAGTATGCTGACATACCCTTTTGTGTTGGTCTCCAACCTGATGACGGTCAATAACTGTGGGTAAGTGATGGCCTTGTGATTTTTTATTTATTTATTTATTTATTTTTTTATTTTTTTATATTTTTGTATTTTGGGGCAAGTTTGTTATGCTTGGAATAGTTTGTATGTTCCTCTGGAACTTTTTAAATCCTTTTAGGATTCAAGTGAAGTTTAATCTTTTTATGCTAATTGCTCCAGGCAGTTTTCCCCCATAATTTAGTCCCTATTGCTTGCAGTGAATGCAGAAAGATTGAACAGCCTCAATGCACATCCTTTCCAGCAGGGGCATAACCTGTTGTCAAATAACCTGTTGTCTGTGTGCAAACGCTACTGTCACCTGCTGCTGCACACCTTGACATAATCACCATGTAATATTTTGCTGATAAAGGCTATATAGAGGAGGTGTGTTGAGGCAGGAAGGAGTCCCTTACTTCCCAGTATCACGGTTGGCCTTTTGTGTTTGCAAAATGGTGGAAAGTCTTTGGCTGTTCTGCATAGTATCTCATGTTGCCTCTTTTTTGTTTCAGTTTTGCTCTGCATGTGTTGAATTGTGAGGCTTTTGCGTGCTGTATTAGTGGAATTTAAAGCTTATTAAAGCAATATAACCAGCTCTAAATAAATGCTCCTTTTAAAGCTGGTGCACGTAAAGCACCTTTCGCTGAGCTAAAACACTTGTGTTTGGTTGTATACAGTAGTCACACATTTATTATAATCTGGCTGTCAGTGTGTAATGATTGATGGTTTAAATGATGGTTATGAGAGTTAAATGTTTGAATTGTAAAGCCTAATGTGCATAATAAAGAAAGATAGCGGCTCAATTTCTGAAAGAATGTCTTTTTATTTGCCACTGGTAATACTGTTTAAAGGAGTTTTACTTGACAGTCAGTGCTGAAGCATACTTTGTTCTGGTTCTGTGAACCCAAACAAAACTATGAAAGGGAAACACAAGTGAAAGTGGAACAAAAACAACAGCCCTAACACCTGCCAACCTCTCCACATTTTGCATAGGAGCCCCATAGGAACTGTGCATTTTAACATGGTACACTGCTATGAGTTATCACTCAAAAATACACGAGAAGAATTGGTTTTGACCATTTTTTTTGAATTTTGCTGAATTGTTTTGGTGAATTGTTCAGTGGCACATTTTCAGACAAAAGAGAAAAAAATGAAAGGATATAAAAGATGAAAAAGGCCTACAGTGAAGTAATCTACTCGTTTACAAAGCCGTTTAATGTTAATGAAAATTTGAAAGTGATTTAAATAACTGTTAAATCACTGTATATGTAGGATTTTATTGGGACCCCCAGGCACTTGGGGAATAAGATGCTGCTCGTCTGTTGTAGACACTAGAAATTTACATGCACACTTTATTAATCACTGCTGTACATGAGAAAGTAAACCTTTCTGCTGTAAAGTTTCCTGATTGTAATTTTTGCATGTGTGTCTGCTTCTTTAACTAACAGTGACACGTGGGTGGTTACATCGTAACCCTGTATATACATGCTGTACAGTTTCTATTTTAGACAAGTGATGTGTGAAAAGAAAACCTGGATGTGTTTTGACAATGTGGGAATGAAATTAGTCTGTGCCCCGAGCACCACTTAATGTCTAAGGCCAGTTTCCTATATATATTTTTTTAATGTGCTTGTAACAGAACAGAATATTTTAATGAAAAATTTGAAGAAATTGAAGAAATGAAAATAAGAGTAAATATACTTTATACACAGTTAGCTACATTCTTCATTAATTTAGCTAGAGTAGCATTTTAATGCTTTTGGTGAAGCTAACTGCAAAACAGTGTTTTCTTTATCCATGTTTTCTGTGTGCTTTTTCTAGGTTGGCAGGTGGGTTACCGCCTTATGCTGAAACCTATAAAACTTGGCTTGACTGCTGGAGGCACCTGAGGCGAGAGGTCAGTAAACAAACCAGCTGAGTTTACCTTGTACTGAGGATGTCAAGGTATTAGTCATTATTAGACATGATGAGCCTTGGGCTAGTTCTGACCTCAGTGATTGAGAGTATGGAGAAACTTTCATAATGTATGTCTGAGCTGATGGTGTTGATTTACATTTCTTGGTCCTGTGACCACTTTTTTTTGGGGGGGGGGGGGGGGGAATGAATTTCTCTGTAGTTACTGATGTTATCAGATGTTTTTATGCCTAACTGAATAATAAGCTGAGAGTTTAAATCCCATTTAAACTACATGACGTCCAATATAAATGATTTAAATGTCTAACCACGTTCTCTCTTTCTCTCTCTCTCTTTTTTAGGGCAATATGAGCAGAGGCAACAGTTTATTCTTCAGGAAGGTGCCGGTGGGGAAGATGTACTTAATTGACCAGAAGCGATTTTTCTGAAAATCAACAGCATAATCTATATATGAGATGGATTGGGTGGGGAAACTCCTGATCTTTTGTATGCACTTGTTTATGATGATTTTTTTTTTTTTTTTTTTGATAATCAGTCTGTCAGCTTCCAGTAATTTTTTGTCATTCATTTCACCAAAAGTTGCTGTGATTTGGAAATGTTATTTTAATATTTGTATCAGCAATACCTCTTTTACTAGAGGTTTAATGTAAGACTGTAATATTTAAATTAATATAAATTGTTGCCCCTCTCTCTTCCCTCCAAAAACAGGGGAAAAAACAACAACCAGTCCTAATCGGGCCATTTGCTTAATGTGCCTCATAGAAATGTCCTTGCCTCCCAGCACTTGCCTACACAACTCAAGTTCTTCTGATGCTGTAGCTGTGCTTGTAGCTATTAAAACAACGAGTTGTGTTAAACAGTAGCTCCTGATTCTGTGTGCTGCATGTGCTTGTGTGTGCACATGCTTGTGTGTGTGTCCTCACACAGCCTGTAATGTTCACACTTGCCTGGTTCCTCAAACTGGTCCAGGTTTGCGCTCTGGAGAGCGAACATGCCCATGTGCTGAGCTGGTGCATACAGCCCCCTCTTATGAGTCATGCTGTGAGAGCGATTTCTCTTTCTCTCTCTCTCTCTCTCTCTCTCTCTTCCCATGTTCACCGACACACTGCCTGCTTGGATTAATTTGGGCTGTATATTTGTATTAACATTCTAACTGATCCCAATAAATCCAAGTATGCCTTTTATTGGTGTGCTTGGCTGTTTTTTTCCTTCACCTGGATATGATTGATTGCCTGTGTGTCTGTATATATATGCATATGCATAAACACAATCAGACTGTACCATCTGTAAACTAACTTGCGAACGTACTGTCAGAAGTGTGTGATTGTTGTGCAGGATCATAAAAGTGACTGGGCTTAAAGTATAAGATTTTTTCCTATCGCAGATTTCCATTGTGTAATGTCATAAGATGCTTTAAGTTAAAGCATCTTAAAGTTAATACAGTCAACTCCATAATTAAACTCCAGATTTGGTGGCACCCTTAATGAAAATGAGCAGTAGAAAGTGAATAAAATGCCGTGATATTTTTCGAGCTTAAACATTTTTATCTGCAAAACACTGTTTTTGACATTATTGGCTCTTGGTCCGTGCACGTTTTAATCATTTGTTTCTTGCATTAAATTGAAATTTACAAGATCGGAAAAATGACTCGTATTTCGTTTTTTATTTATTTATTTATTTTTTTATTTATTTTTTTGTCCATAGCAGAAGAAACAGGATTTCAGCCCGAATTACCATCTAATCATTTTTAAGAATTAATTAACCATTTGGGTTGATTATTGGTTTGGGTGAGTGGGTGGGGCTAAAATGCTGATTGTGCCTCATTGGTCAACCTGAACAAGCTCATTTTTCTGCAACCCTGCTGGTCAAAATAAGAGTCTACCACTGTTAATCTTCCAGGGCTTTCTTATGGAGTGACAACAGAAAAGTTATATTAATAATTTAATTAATAATTTGTGCTGTGACTTTCAGTGTGTGGTCTTGTGTAGGCTAATTGTCTGTAGGCTAAGAAAAAGACTTCTGGTGGTGTGAGGAACTGCTACATATATAAGCAGGAGATTATGTATAAATCAGTATAAATTAAAGTCGCTCTGGGTATGGAGCAAATGATATGTGAAATGATATCACATGATGTAAAAATTACGACACTAAACAGATGTGCAAATGGGTGTCAGCAAGGCATGGATTTACAGTTAAAGTGGTTATGCCAAAATAAAAACCCAAAAAAACTGACTGAAAAAATTAGCCGTGTTTGGGGAAACACTTCTATGTATCAGCGTAGTTCTGTACTGGAATAAAATTGAAGATTTCTAAAAAATATTTCTTTAAAAATCACTTTGTTACTATCATTTAAAAATAAAATACAATAAATAAATTACGTTGGTTGAATAATACATTTTGGACAATTCTGTAAATGTATTCTATTTATAATAATGTTACAAAATAAATTATTAGTGGGAATTGAAATATATTGGGACACTTTTTGACTTTCCACGTTGTCTAAGCTTTCTTGTCAATTCTTAATGAAGATATCCAACACAGTGCATTTCTGAAATCTGCAAGCCGCTGATCCACATCCAAGGAAAAACGTTGGTCTGCCATTTTTTATGAAGACTGACTGAGAGTCATTTCTATTGGCATTTGGGAAGCATGTTTTTTTCATTTAGGCTTCTAAATAAAGTATTCAGATGTCCCTCAGTGTGAACTGTCCTTTTGCAGTAGTTACAGGTTTGTGTTGTCTCGGATGTGTCTCTGTAAGCTTTGCACGTTTTGATTGTGGCATGTTCTTACATCCTTCAATGCAAATTTTTTCCAGCTCTCCCAAGTTAGATGGAGAATGTTGGTAGACAGCAATTTTCAGGTCATGCCACATATCTTTACCTGGAAATCCGTGGTCAGTTAAGTCTGGGCACTGATTTGGCCAGTCCAAACTTGTTTTTTCCAAGCCATTCCAAATAATTTTGCCCTGTGCTTTGGCTCATTGTCCTGTTGGACAACGTATTTCTGCCCTAAATGCAGATGTCTGGCTGACTGAAACAGGTTCAACAATTTGCTTGGATTTGGCTCTATCTGTTTTGCCTGTGATGGTAACAAGCTTTCCAGTTTCTCCTGCTGAAAGCAACCCTGGAGCATGATGCCACCACCACAGTGCTTGACCACAAGCATGGTGTTACGTGGGTATTGGTCTGCAGCAAATTTGATCTTGCTTTTAGAACAAATGGCTCAACTATAGTTTCAGACCACAAAAAAACCTTTTAACAAAAGCTCTTAGAGTTTGTAACATGGCCTTTCTCAGAAGTGGCTTGCTTCTGCCCGCTCTTCCATAGAGGCTGCATCTGTGAAGAGTTGATTATATTGTTGAGGTCTGTACAGGTTCTCCTATTTCAGCCAGTGAGCTCAGTGCTTCAGTGATGTTGCTGGATTCTTGGACACTTCTCTGACCTTCTCTGTCTTTCTTGTACGAGAATTAAGTCTTGGTAGTGTCTGGGTTGGGTGCCATATATAGTCCCCTCCAGAAGTATTGGAACAGCAAGGTCAATTCTACTATATTTGCTATACACTGAAAACATTTGGGTGTAAGATCAAAAGATGAATATGAGGTGATAGATCAGAATTTCAACTTTTGTTGCCTGATATTTACATCTAGATGTGTTAAACAACTTAGAACATGGCACCTTTTGTTTGAATCCACCCATTTTTCAATTGATCAGAAATATTGGAACATGTAACTGATAGATGTTTCTTCTTGCCCAGGTGTGTTAGATTGATTATTTAAACAACTAATAGTTGGAGCCCTGGGTTTTGACTGCGAATACTGTATTGAACTAACATTAAACTTTTTTTTTTTTTTTGCAGTAGTACATCTGCATCATAAATATGTACAATAAATTATTCATGGTAATTTTATAACCATATGAAACAAAAAAAAAGAGTCAAAGCACATGTCATTTTTCCTTCTCTGAAGATCTTTGGAGTCAGCTTCCTGTTTGATACTGACCACACCCCCTCATATGATGTCACATGAAATAAGTCATGTTATTTCTTTCAGGCACTTCCACTGCCAGGGCTCAGTTTCATACAGTAACCTTTCACTTTTTTTCACAGGCCAGAAAAGAAATGCTGCTAAGCTTAAATGTCCCAATATAAATGAATTCACGCTATATCAGAAAGGTTTTCCTCCAACCCCAAAGCTTTACACCCACATTCATTTTGATAGTCCACCAGCAATAACAAAATTAAGAATATTGATGTTGAACATTTTAACTTGGTGTAACTGGTTTAGAAATAAAACACTCTAAATACATTCTGTGGTACTCATTGACTAATATGTCTGATATTTTAAGTAGAATTGAATTAAGTTTAAAATATTAAAGTGTTGTCATCAAAATGAGTTCTGTAATGCAAATTACCTCATACATAATTAAATGTGAGATGTCCCCTTCATTTTTAGTGAGGAAGTTTTGACATTGGTGGAGAGAAATGCAAAAAAAGAGGAATATTGGGGAATGCAAATAGAACGTTGTGTTGAAGATCAAGATCTATACAGATAACATCATCACCCTTTAAGCAGGCCAGTATTGTTGTCTGGATGTAGAAGTCTGCACTCCCACGGCTCTCCCATAGGATTTCTTGCGGCGCAGGATTAAATTTACATTTTTTTAAGAACAAATGGAAAGTATGATGCTGAAAGCACTCGTCTGTGCATGCAGCGTGTGCACAATACAGTCCTGAGAGAAGGCTATGCAGATGGTCAATGAGAATGACAGAGCAAAGTGTGGGTATGCTGTCATCAAAGGATGTTGAACTTGGATTGGAAAATGGTTAGTTTAGTGCTAAGAAGCCAACATCAGGCAAGTCAGATGTATGGGTATCATTTTCACACGTTATAGAGGCAGGTAGAAATAAAATACCATTTGCACAATGTAATAAATGTCTGAAAGTTGTACTGTTGGGCAGCAGTCACAAGACTGGAACCTCTGCCTTAAGGTGCCTCATCACAAAGGGACAAACTAAACTGACATGTAAAAAGTCCAAGCCAGTGCCAGAGCAGGTCAAAAAAGAGACCAGAGAAAAATGTCTTGAATTTGTTTGCCAAGACATTTGACCATATGATACTGTGCCTGGAAAATGGTTCAATTAGCTAGCCCAACATTTGGTCAACACAGCAGCGAAAACAGGAAGATTCGATCGCAAAGCATCCTTTCTGTTGGCAACTATTCATTACATTAATGGCCAATCTGAGCTACATTCAAGAGTGCTTTTTGCTGACACTTTCAACCCAAGCACCTCAAAGATGGGTGAAAACATTCGAGGGCACCTGCTGCAGAATCTCAGAGTATTTGGCACTGATGCGACAGAAATGGGCAGAAAGATAGTTTTTAGATAGTTTTTGGTCACAGATTCTGGAGCCAACATGGTCTGTACCCTACAAGGAGTCACAAGACTAAATTGCACAGCACACATATAAATGTGATGCTGTCCAGTGCGTTTGCTCCTGCCATGATGGAAATGTCACCAGAGGTGGCTGGGCTCCTCGCTGATGTTAAAAAGTCGGTCACATATTTTAAACACTCAGGACAGCAGGGCAAGCAGAAAAAATCACTAAAACAATCCATTGAGACATGCAGGAAGTCCAATTTTGACATGCTGAATTCTGTTTTGGAACAGTATGAAGACATTGCATCTGTGCTTGCTGAGAGCAATAACCATGATCAGATGCACCAAGATCAGACACATCAAGGTCTTCATCCATGGTATCCAAAGCTTTCCCAGACAGCCAGGGAACCATTTGACATGCCCACTCCCTCTCAGGCCAACCCCAAGTCTTGGCAAGTGTCTGAAAATGCAGAAGGTAATTTCCAATATCCTCCCCAACTTCAAATGGTGTCATATGTGGTTTCCCCCCATTAAGGATAAGATTACTCTGCTGGTCCTCCTTCATCTAAGATGGAGAAGCGTCTTGAGGATCGGGTTGTGCACCCTTGTTCCAGGTGTTAGTACCCCATCCATGCATACGATAGTTGTTACGAGACCTTCAACACCCCGCATCGAGGGTTGATGTGTCCCACCTCACCGCGATAATCGTCCAGATTCCAGCTACTGATCTCGTCATCAGACCCACCCCCCCACCCCCATTTCTCTGTGCCATCATGAATTCTCTAAACATGGTCAACAATCTCTCCTAATAACTCCTCTGCTTTGACGGTTCCATCAGCTCCTCCATTAGCTCATTCCAGATGTCTTCCTGCTCATTCGTCTGTTTATCTGTCTTCCTGGGCCATGCCTTACTTGCATGTGCACCAGCACTTTGCTTGGAATGGGTAATCGTCCTGAGAGGATCCACAGTCAGAGGTATTTTTGGCCTGCAGTTAGTTCTCCAAGCCGAAAGGGGGCGGCGGCGCTGCTCGCCTCTATTTGATGATGTACAGAAATTAGCAAAGAAGAAAAGTCAAGCGCTGCAAGATGGCGTCTTTGAATGACAGATCAGTTTGGGATGAAGTGGAGGTTTGTTTTTATTTTCTTTAATCTCTCGTGTTCTGTCTCGTTTTATTACAGCTGCCTGTTTCAAAACATGGGTAAAATGTGGACACGTGGTTTCTGATGGTTAATCGCAATAAACCGGTATTTAGCTGGCTGGCTAATTCCTCAAGGTGCCGCTATGTGGAGTGCTGTAGCATGACACAGTGAATTTTCAGTCTTGATTCATTATTCGACTCGTTTGGAGCACTAACTATACTCCTCTCCACATATAAATTACAAATATAGCGTTTGGTTTCATGTTGGATAAACACTTTGAGTTAAATAATGATTAGAGCCGACCTCTTGCTGCGCTGGCTTTGTGGTGACTAGCATAATAATAGCTAGTTAGCACTTTTTGTTAGCAGGCTAGGTAGCTAGCGGCCTCATACTCAAGTAGTCATGTGTTAGCTAAATATTAGAGAATCACATACTTGTATTAATTAAGCGTACACTTAACGTTTTCCTTCAGAAGCTAGCTATAAACTGTAAGATAAGGTTGCTAACTTATTCTAGCCGTATAGCTCAGATCCTGCAGAACAGTCTCCTGCATTTAACTCTGAAGCATAAAGCTGTACACCTGCCTGCTATAAACCAAGATTTGGTTTGAGACCTCAGTGTAACAAGATTTCGCTGTTATTCTGAAAATACAAAGCTGTTTTGCATTTCACAGGATGGGATCGGTGAGGAGGTCCTAAAGATGTCTACTGAGGAAATAGTTCAGCGAACCAGACTGCTGGACAGTGAAATAAAAGTAAGCGATGGGAATCCTGATCACACTAAATGAGTTGCGATTCTGACTTCTCTGATGAAAGTTGTTCACACCTTGCGGTCTGCCTTTAACCTGCATGCTGTGTTGGTTACAGATCATGAAGAGCGAGGTGCTGCGAGTCACTCATGAGCTGCAGGCGATGAAGGACAAAAAGTTTCTTTTGTGTCTCTTCTAATTTCACTTATTTTGAGACGGCATAGAGCAGAGATTACAGTATCTCCATTCGTCTCTTGCTCTGTGTTAGGAGTGTTACCATCTAAAGCTTTCAGGGTATAAGAACCTAGTCTAAAAATATCATGATATTCATTTAAGAACAACACAAGGTGGTGGTGGTGGTGGGAATTAAAGGGAAAATGTAGTATAAAATCTTTGAAGAAAAGTGTCTTTGCACATGTTTGTACCGAAAAACCAAAGAAAACAAAAAGATCAAATCCCCTAAGTTTGTGTGTTTGTCTATCTGTGTGTGTTTTTGTACAAGTAGTAAAATACTACTTGAAATTTGAAACATAAGATCATATTCCAGGACATCATTTTTGTTAACACATGGTGTGCAGTTATTTGTCCATTCCAGCCATCAGACTAGGAACAAAATAAAAAACTCACTAAAGAAATCACATTAAATCAGTCAGTGCCCAAAACTTAAAGGGGATTATTGTGCCGTTTTCTACTCTTAATTAATCTGACATTTTTGCGATTAAAGGTTTCGCACTAGGACCATGCAGGTACATCTTTTTGTAGTCATTCACATGGGCAATAAATGTGAGTTTTACTGCAGCCCAGTGTTAAACACGCAGCAGTCCATTTTAAGAAACAGCGGCTGGTTTTGTGCTCTTCACTGCAGTTTCTGCCTTGTATGAAGTGTTGGTGTGTTTCAGTCTGATGTCTGTGTGATTTGCAGCTACTGGATGTGGACCCCAATGATCAGGAGGAGGACGGCGCTAACATCGATTTGGACTCTCAGAGAAAGGGGAAGTGTGCAGTCATCAAAACATCCACACGACAGGTGAGTCCGACCTGTTATTTAGCGTTTCATCTTTTTATGGTCATATGACTAGCTCATTTACAAGAATAACACTGAATTTTTCTCTTTTTTTATTTTTTTACTGTTTGGATGTTACTAATGTTTTTTTGTTGCATTGTATAATTTCTGCAGACATATTTCCTGCCTGTAATTGGCTTGGTTGATGCTGAGAAACTGAAACCTGGGGATCTTGTGGTTTGTAAACATTTTCATTAGCTCATTTCATAATGCAATTAATGGGTTAAGGAAAGCTGGAGATTTTGTTTTCCCTATAGACAAATCTGTTTGTGTGTCTGTCTGTGTGTGTGTGTTCAGGGTGTTAATAAGGACTCGTATCTGATTCTGGAGACTCTGCCCACTGAGTATGACTCTAGAGTGAAGGCCATGGAGGTGGATGAGAGGCCCACTGAGCAGTACAGTGACATCGGAGGCCTCGACAAGCAGATCCAAGAGGTACCAGAGTTTATAGTCACTGAAGACTGCATTTATCTATTTCAGTACAGTTCTGTTTTTCTCACTCAGATCTAGCTTTTGATTATAATGTCCTCTGTGTGTGTCTGTGTGTGTGTGTGTGTGTGCAATAAGTCGACCACCTTCGTTAGCAGAATGGGTACTTGGTATTCCTTTTCAAACTCTTAAACCCATAGGTCGGTGGAAAAGGTGTTCTGATGTACGGACCACCAGGAACTGGCAAAACCCTGCTGGCCAGAGCTTGTGCTGCGCAAACCAAAGTAACTAACCTTTAAAAAAAAAAAAAAAGTTATTCAGATTATTTGTTAGTTTCAGCCTAAGTTTATTTTCTTGACTAAAATTACATTATGCTGTAGTACTGAAAGAAGCAGCAGTTTCCCACAATGAAATGTGAATTATTTATTTATCTGCAAAAGGTCCAACTCGTTGGTCTATAGATCTTCAGATAGGGATGTGTAATGATCATCATCTACAAAAACATACATGTGGTGTGCAGTTATAGGGTAGCACATGCATATCCTGGATTAACATGTTACCTTGTTCTAGTTTTATAAAAAATGAAACGCAAACATTAAAAATTCACCTCATTGGGCCCCCTTTGCTCTTCTCTTCCTGACCTGTTGCATCTGTCAGGCGACATTCCTAAAGCTAGCAGGCCCTCAGCTGGTGCAGATGTTCATAGGAGATGGCGCGAAGCTGGTGCGTGATGCATTTGCTCTGGCTAAAGAGAAAGCCCCTTCGATCATCTTCATCGATGAGCTGGATGCCATCGGTACCAAGCGCTTCGACAGTGAGAAGGCCGGAGACAGAGAGGTCCAGAGGACCATGCTGGAGCTGCTAAACCAACTCGATGGTTTCCAGCCTAACATGCAAGTCAAGGTACAAACCGAGCTCGTTCAAACCTAAACATGAATGTGTGTTTGTTCTAAAGGCCATTCACTCATGCAGCTTGATTTATAAAAACGATCACAAATAGTATTAGTTGGTAATTAAGGATTAATTACAGCTTACTTAGCTGTAATTTCCTTCTGTCATCATTAGTCTGTTTTCCTAGTACTCTCCTGGTCACATGTTATGCTGTTACTCATAGTTACGACATTAGTGACATAGTAATATCTGATTCATTCATCTACGCATGTACTAGTGCAGCACACAGTGTAAACTTTTTAAATGGATCCTAAACTTACACCTTAAGGATTATATTTAAATTTTATTTCATTTTATTCTCATCTCTATCTAGGTTCCTTTAGGCACAAGTAAACAATTGACATCATACAATATTGTATGTGAAAATTTGAATTATGATGCATCCTTCGTTGCAGGTGATTGCTGCTACAAACAGAGTGGACATTCTGGACCCTGCGCTGCTGCGCTCCGGCCGGCTGGACCGTAAGATAGAGTTCCCCATGCCTAACGAAGAGGCTCGTGCTCGTATAATGCAGATCCACTCGCGCAAGATGAACGTCAGGTACCTGCTTCCTCCGAATGATGCTCTGGGTCCATGTTTATATCCTCATAAAACGGTTTTAGATATGAAAGTTTTTATTATTAAAACGGATAAACAGTGATATTTTACAGGGAAGAGTGTGTGTGTGAGATTGATAAGTGTTTTTGTTCAGGAGTAATCTGACACTCAAGTACTGTTTTAATTCATTATTGTGTCAGTTTTGTTCGGTTGTTTCCTTAAACACAAGTTTGAAATGTTTTACATTGTCATACCGTAAGCTCTTAACATATGTGATGCAGACTTCTGTTGTGATTCGTGCTGTAAATAGTGACAGAATGGAGCAGTTTTAAATTGGCCACGCCTCAAAGAAATATAAAGAACCTTCTATTATTTTTATATCTGTTTGGGCCATTTTCACTCCTGTAGACTCCATCATCATTCAAATGGCTCTTTTCCTTACAATGTATTGCTGCATCTTTGCAGCCTGCACGACTAATAGATGAACATTCTCCACAGAAATCTCTCTCTCTTCACCTTTTCTGTCTTTTCTCACACTCTCTCTGTTTGTTTAGTCCTGATGTGAATTATGAGGAGTTGGCTCGCTGCACTGATGACTTTAACGGTGCTCAGTGTAAAGCTGTCTGTGTGGAGGCGGTGAGTAGTTTTTTTTTTTTGTTTGTTTTTTTAAATTTATTTATTTAAAAAAAAATGTTTCCAGTTAGGGCCTCATCATTAGTCAAATGTATACCATTATATGCAAAATGTGGTAATAATGGCATCACTAATCTGTCCTGCCACAAGAATTTCAATAGGAGTGGAAGAGTAGAAATATTTACACGTGAACAAGAAGGAAGGGAGGAATGAAAGACTGTCAACTTAATAATTAACACCCCGCAATCTAACTAAAACGAATTTATTGAACATTAGCTTTAATTTTAATTCTGTATGCTGTCTGCCACGTGATATAACAGATTTTAACTCCTAACACTTAAGCTGAGAAATTGCTAAATATCAGCAGTCATTCTGAGTGTTTGATTTAGCATGCTTATTTAGACAGTAACACACTGCACTGTTTAGGGTGTACAGAGTAATTCTGTCGTAGCATATAGGCAGAGCACATAACTAGCGAATAGCAAGTCTTTTAGAATTTGGCAAGGCAGAAATAAAAAAAATCATATTCGAAAAAAAATATTTATGGATTTATTTGTCTTAACTTATCACTCCTCGTTACAATATCCATCATCTTTATTGACGTTCACATTTTTGGGCCATAAGATGGAGTCCTGTTTTCAGTGTAGCACATAACATGAATTTCCTCAACTCCTTGATTGGATTTCAGCAAGAATATTCTGTAATTCTGGTAAATTCAGTAAAGAGTCATGGTTATGTCTTTACAAAAGGTTTGGAAGCTAGGGAAAAATGCTTATCCCTGATATTGGCCTTGAGTATGTGTATATAATGACATTTTGTCTGTTACATTTTTTTTTGTCTTTAATCTAGTGTAGTAAGACTTTTTAAAACGTATGTGCGCCGTGTTTTTAGGGTATGATCGCTCTGCGCCGTGGGGCCACCGAGCTGAACCATGAAGACTACATGGAGGGTATTCTGGAGGTGCAAGCCAAGAAAAAGGCCAACCTGCAGTACTATGCTTAAGCCTGGGAACTGACTGTGTGTGGAAGCATGTGTGAAATAGTGTGTGTGAAAGCGTGTGTGTGTGTGTGTACAGAGGCAATTGAGTTTCGAGGTATTGGATTCACCAATGTGAAATGAAAACCGATCAGCTCAGTTCATCTTGAACTCCTCTGACTATTACAACCTCTGTATGGAGCATTTTCCAGTCTACTGTTCTATTTGTCAATATCCATTTAAAAAAATAATAAACTTTTTTTCATTAATGTACTTTATGATTGTTTTGTGTAAATTTGGTATTCTAAACTTTTGAGCATGAGGTATAATATACAGTGTGCTTAGATATTCAGAGCTTAATTTGGTATGTTTCAGCATACATCAGTGTAATTATTTTCTTTATCAATCTGCAAACACTACTATGATATAGAAGCATAAACACTGATACATATTTCAGAGGAATGGGATTCATGCATGGGATCTAAGGTATTGTCACTAGACCTCCAAGACAGGACTGTGTTAATTAAGGCACCGATGTGGGAAAGGGTAATAATAACTTCTGCAACTGATTAGATTATTAATCCACACAAATGTCTGAAATAGTTTTCATAAACAGTTTCCTTCCTGCTTGGCATACAATGTTACTTACATGTTACTTACATGTTGACCTTCAGGAACCGTTTTCTGGCTATCAGTCTATCGGTAGGAATTGTTGTTAGATCAATATTTAAAAAATAAGGGGTTAAATGTAGGATTTGTATGGACTTATCCTTGCTACCACCAGATGAATTGATCCAAATAATTCAAGGGATATTTTAAGGATATTGGAGGCATACAAATTAGTAAAAGAAGGTTTAGACTTGCTGGTAGCAGGGGCATCCTCATAGATGCAGCTCGCGTCGAGGTCTACTTGTTTGCAGATTGATTGGGGGAAGAATAATGCATTATAAGCTGACAAAATCAGAACATGACTTACTTATGCACTGCAAGTATCAATTATCTGTTCCTGTTTTATATACATTTCATATTCACATTTACAAGACTAGATTACAAAGTGTCAGGAGATGTCCTTTTTTATTTTCACATACTAATTTGGTATAGTGTTACGAATTTACTCAATTAATTACAGGACAAATATTTATGTACCAGGCTATCCCTCTGCCTTAAAGCCTCTGTGGTCACTTTCTTTCCTACAGTTCAGTTCATGTTTCTGAGAGCTTATAGAGGAAATCTTAGCACCTACTCATGGGGGAAAAACATAATGTGGTCATTTCAGTTTTCCAGCTATCACCGTAAACACTTCCAGTACCAGTAAACACACTTAGACAAACAATTTACACTTCATGATTCTTTCAGTAAACTAATATAAAAATATTTCATATTCAAATTCATATTAAATGCTATATGGTGCACTTAAAGTATTCTGTTCCTGTTTTGGATCTGTGTTCTGTATCTCTCACTATTTTATCCTCTTCCAGTTCATCCCTTGTTCCTGTCTCTCTGTCTTCTGCATCTTGTTCTCCCTTGTGTTTCCTCCGAACAAGCTTGACTGCACGTTTGCATCGTTGACGGAAGGCTGGATCACAGCAGGCATAGAGCAGTGGGTTCAGGCAACTGTTCATATATGCTAGGCAGATTGCATAAGGGTGGACAGCGACCAGCCAGCGGTCAAAGCCGCAGGAATAGGGCAAAATATCAAGTTCAACCAAATCTGACAGGGTTTTATTGGCGTGGAAGGGCAGCCAACAGAGGAAGAAGGCTAGCACGAGGGCGATAACAATGCGCAGGAGCTTGCGCTGGCGCTGTCGATCAGGATGAGGTCCAAGACGAAAGTGGCGGGACAAGAAATGCACCAGGGAGCAGTAGCAAAGCAGCAGCACAATAAGAGGAAGCAGAAAACCCAAGACAGTAGACTTCATACCTAGTAGTGCCGACCAGATCACCTCTGCTCGCTCACGTGATGCTGGATCAAGGTCTTGTGAGACCAAAATAGAATAGTCCATGTCACACAAGCACTGTGGACCACTATTATTGTTATGTTCACCATTATCCAGCCAATCAGAATGTCCCTCCACCTCTCGGACAGTTCGCAGAAGTAGAGCGGGAAGTGCAAGGACACTGGCCGCCATCCACACACAACCTACGATGTACCAGGCTCTAACTGGCGCTAGATTCTTGCTGGGGTTTCGCCGTTTGATCACACAGTAGCGCTCAACACTGAGGCCAGCCAGAGAGAACACGCTGGCGTACATGTTCAGTGCCACCAGGTAGCTGCTCACTCGGCAAAGGAAGCTGCCGAAAGGCCAGTGATAGTCCAGGGCCGTGTAGACTGCCCACAAAGGGAGAGTAGTGACAAAAGCAAGGTCAGCCAGGGCCAAACTGACAATCAAAGACTCTGTTATGGACCGTGAAGAGGAAGGTCTATAGGAAGGTTCGGATTTGTTGTGGCACCTAATCCTCCATAGCCATCTTCCACGGCAGTTCAGGTATGCGCAGAGCACTAAGGCATTTCCAAATGTACCAACTATGAAGACTAGGAGGTAAATAGCTGGAATCAGCACTCGAGTGGCACTCCATTCTCCATAGTCACACTGGGGAAGGGGAGTGGGAGAAGCAAGAGGCCAATCCGACTCTGACATGGAGAAGAAACACCAACCAGCACTGGACTGAGAGAACTGATTCCCTCTATATGTGTTTAGATAGAGGGTTGTCTAGGTTGTTTGGCCTTGTTGATGGAGAACCTTGTCAGTGACTGCCAGTGATACTTTTCAGTATGTACTAAAGTGAGTATTAATTCGGATGGTCAGATTCTCCCTCTACTTGCTTTTAATGCCAATATAATGACAAGACACTTATCCCATCTGGATCTCAGATGATTTTTCCTGTAAGAAAGGGATAGAGAACAAGTGTGAAAATGTTGACCGTTTAAAATATCTAGTTCCAAGAAGTAAATGCTCGGACCTTTTCCTATCTCTGCCTGATTTATACTGTACAGTAATACAAGTCTATTTAAAAAAAATTTAATAAAAATATAATTTTCCTTTAAAAAAAAAAAAAATTGACTACAACTGAAGCTAAACAGAGGAAAAAAGGTTAAAAGTTAAAACAATTAATGCACAAACTATGCTGATATAAAGTATTTAGGTATTTTTTTAATTAAAATTAGTTCTCCTAAGTGCAATTCTACTTCAACTAAGCTGAATTTCAGGAACTGATGTGTAAAAATAATTACATTACGAACGCAAAACTGATTTCATAACTGCTGGTTCAGATATAAATGACATTATATGACCTACCTGTTCCCTCTTTCTCTCTCTCTCTCTCAGATGAAGAACTTGAGGTCTGTATGCCCCGATGTTTGGCTCTTCTTCAGCTTTTCTATCTTTTGTTGTTCTCCTTCTCCAGAATTGAAACACAGCTTGTCCTCATCTTCCTCTCACCACCACTACAACTCAAACTACACTGTTCCTGTTTCTCCTTCAGACTGGAGTCTCCCTCTCTCACCCCACCTTTACTTCTTTGCTGTTGGACCACCCCTGCAGTGGGTTGGTGAGATCCTCAAACAGAAGCCAAGTGTTTACAGGGTAGGTAAACTGAGCAAAGTGATGCTGCCGCTGCTTTGTACACCTCTGCAGTAAAAGGGACTGTGTGCACACATAACAAAGCCTTTAACACTGTCACACAATCACTGCAGTCAAGCGACATAACAGCCAACAAACACACATCTACAGTCTTTCAGAATCGAAATGCATATGCATGACTATTAAGGAATGCAGTTTTTTTTTATTACCTTGATAAATGTTTTGGTATTTCTTTATTGTAAAAATAAAAAGAAGAGATGAATTAAACAGTTTAAATTATTTCTAAAAAAATAGGCAAAAAAAGATTGTATTAAATAAATTTTACGTACACAATTTTATTTGTATAGCATTTTTAACAACATACATAGTCACAAAGCAGTTTTTACAGAGATACAGACGAGACAGTTCGACGATAAACAACATGAGGAAGAAACCAAGAAACCTTGAGAAGAGCCAGGCTCAGAAGGGAACCCGTCCTCTTCTGTGTGACTCCGGAGTGGGAGTATAAATCAGTGCAGTAATACAGCTACAGTAACTATAGAAGAGTAAAGACAAACAGTACTAAATGTTTTGAAACTATGTTCATTATGAGCATATTATATAGCATAATAAAATTTAGTTTGCAATAATTTTTTTCCCCTTAGTTTCTCCCTGGTTTGATCAACTGCCAGTCTCCACCCACCAGCTCTCCCTTATCACACAATAGCTATCATCCAGAGCGGGTGAAGGCTAACACGGGCTTTCTCAAACACAGGATGCCAGCTAACTGCATTTTTTCTCATGTTGTGTCACAGGGCAGCACAAAACACTCAGAGGAACGTGCTAAATACCCTCTTCTGCATACATAAGCTCAAAGATGCCCAGAATTGGCTAGTGTCAATGTGACTGATAAGGGAGAAAGAGTCTCATCATCCCTCCCACCCAGAGAGCACGACCAATTTTGCTTCTTTGATTCATCACTGCACGGCATCACTGATATTATGATATATATGATATTTCGTTAAAATGTTAATAATAATAATAATAATAATAATAATAACAACAACAACAATAATAATAATAATAATAATAATAATAATAATAATAATAATAATAATAGTGCCTTTCTCAGACCCCAGGTCACTTTACACAATAAATTATTAAATAAACATAAAACAACATAATGAAAACATAAAATACAATATAAAAAAACAGCCTAGAAACACAAGAAATTAATAGGTATGACAGCCAAAAGGAGAACAGGACAACTTGCCTAATAGAAAAAAAAAACAAAGCTAAAATAAAAAATGCAAATAGAACAGGGAACGATAGAAGAAAGTGGAACCAAGGATTTACAGAGGGCTGACAGTATGGTAGCGTAGTGTGAATAAGTGGGTCTTAGGTTTAGATTTAAACAATGAAAGAGATATTGAGGCAAGGCATTCCAGTGTTTGGGAGCAGCAGCGTTAAAAGAACAGTCACCCACGGAAGACATGGATGTACGAGGAATGGAGAGAGCGAGACGGTAGGGAGGGATGGAGAAGTTCAGAAAGATAGACAGGTGCAGGACCGTGCAGTGCTTTATATGTTAAAATGAGAAGTTTGAACTGAACACGGGCAGTTAAGAGAAGCCAGTACAAATGGTACAGAACCGGGGCATTGTGGGCAGATTTTTTAGTGAAGGTCAGTAACCAGGCTGCTGAGTTTTGCACATACTGCAGCTTATTTAAGGAATGTGATGGAAGACCAATAAACAGAGAATCTAAACGTAGTAATCTAAACATGAGGTAATGCAAGCATGGACCTAAGAGAAATATGAAATATGAGAATTAAAGTTCAGTTATGAGTCCAATATAATGCCACGTTTATGAACTGTATCAGATCATTAACCTTACATACAGTAAGTATTCAAGTAATAAGGATTTCTGTCTTTGCACCATTTAGTTTTAAAAGTTAGCTGACATCTAGTGTTTAATATCACAAAGACAGTTTATTAGGGAAGAGGGTTTGGATCTGAGATAAGTCTGGGTGTCATCTGCATGCAAATGAAATTGTGGAATCATATAAATAATAAATAAGAGTGGACCTAAAATGGAACCCTGGGGGACTTCCTGAGAGACAGCAACAGTGCGAGATTTGAATTTGCCAGTAGAGGTGAAATGTTATCTGTTTGTGAGATATGATGTGAACCACGCCAAAGCTGTATCCCAGATCCCAGGGCTCTCTGGTTCCTTGTCACTGCCAAAAACATGCAGGTAGGAAGACTGGCTATGAGAGATTGCCCCTAGGTGTGAATGAGCATGTGAATATTTGTGTATGTGATGGATTGGCTTCCCATTTGGGGAATTCTTGTGCCAAGTGTTACCAGGATAGACTGTATATCCACCATGGACCAGGACAAAGCGTTTACTGAAGATGACTGAATAAAATAGTGGTTACTCGTGTTCACTAGAATAGTTAAGCCAGCCACATTAATCATTATGCTGGAAAAATCATTTCATATTTCTTTTCCTGACAGACAATGCAGTTCTGAACCCAAATGTTTTCCTCCTAAGCCATATGCTGCCATTTAACTAATAAATTCCAAAGGGTATTCAACTGGTAAATGTGTTTGCCATTTCTGTGGTCAGGCTTGGGTTAAACACACTGTTCTGGTGTGCACATTTCTGAAACAAAAGAAATGTAGATGAATCTCTGTCACCCTGAATACGTGTGTGTGTGTGTGTGTGTGTGTGTGTGTGTTCCTAGAAAAAGTGGGCTAAAGTGGTCAAAGAAATCTTTTTGTCTCCAAACCTTCATTGTGAGAGGTACTAAACAGGGGTGCTGTTTACAAGGTTTCACTGTGATGCATGGCAAATGTTTAAAGAAGCAGTCTTCAGCCAAGACACACACACACACACACACACACACACACACACACTTTTCAGCTGGTGCAATATTCAAATCCAAATTTTGGTTTACAGTAAACATGACATGAGGTGTAGCAGCAAAACTGGGCAGAAAATGTTAAACATTTTTCTGTCATCTTCTTTCTTATCTCTTCTAACTCTTTTTGAAAATTTGAGGCCATTCTGACACATTTAGCATGTAAAATTAGATATAACAATGAGTTTTAAAAAGTCACCCATTATAAATGATGTAAATTCCTGTAAATGTTAAAGATAAACCCACAGTAAATGGTAAATGAACAAATAAAGGACACGTTAAACATTTGCATTTTTATGCAATATTTACATGTAACAGTTAATGTGGAAAAAAAGGGCTTGTGAATATCTTTTTCCTTATCAATGGTAAAACATATTATCTCTGTACACAGTACTCAATTTTATTTTATTTGTGCAGTTTTAATGTTATATTTGTGAAGAAATCCACTGCTCACAGCCACAACACTGCTGTATCTTGCAGTGCATTATGGGAACACAGCTGAGGAGTAGTACTAAGAAGAGTCTTTTTCTTTGTCATACTGTGTGTTTTTAGAGGAGCTTCACATGTTACAGCATTTGGGTGGGGGAACAAAATGTGTTCTTTTTTCATTTATTTAAGCCTAACAAAAATCCTTAGTCACTTTTAAGAAAATGTTACCATAACAGGCTGTCTGGGTGTCAGCGCCGGATTAGGACAAAGGTTTGGTCTGTCCCAGAACCTCCTACTCATTCGACTCAGGGCAACAGATCTGCCTTCTCAGGTTCTTTTAACTTCCATGGGGACACTTCTCATCTTGATGCCTGACTATCTTCACTCCTTGGTGTTCCAGTTTGTCTTAGAGAGCGTGCATAGATGGGGCCACAGCCAATTCAGGGGATGAAACCTCAAGTTTTCGGGAGAAGCTGGTGGCCGTCTCGCTCATAACCTCTTTGACGTCTCGTCATTTTCTGAACTCACCTTTCTAGTCCTCTTCCTCCAAAAAAAGGGTTTTGCCATAGTAGGCCAGAACCCCATGAAGGAAACCTACATTGACACATTTACATTTATGGTATTTGGCAGATGCCTTTATCCAGAGTGACTTACATTTATCTCATTTATACAACTGAGCAGTTAAGTATTAAGGGCCTTGCTCAAGGGCCAACAGTGGCAGCCTGGTGGTGCTGGGGATTGAACTCATGACCTTCCGATCACTAGTCCAACATCTTAACCACTGAGCTACCACTGCTACCAAACACCAAACAAACAGTAACCAGGGACCCTGGAGCTGTGAAAATTGACGTCCCACTGGTTCTCAAGGTCGGAATTATTCACTCAGGTTGTCAGAACAAATGTCAGCGCAGTGTTGAGCAGACAGCAACAACTTCCTTATGATTAGAATTCTGGAATGATATCCAGCATTAAAACTCTACAGTGTGCTGGCTCTTTGGTATCATTGTGTGTGTGTATGTGTGTGTGTGTGTGTGTGTGTGTGTGTGTTGCTAAAGTTTAACTTGTATAATGTTTATAAAATACTTCTGTGTTGTGATCATGAGGGGGTCTGTGAGTTTTTTTTTGTGAACATGTGGGAGCATGTAGCTCTTTAGGTAAATAGTGCAGTTCAGTTAATGATCAGCAGGCGGTGTGTGGGACGTACTAAAAGCAGTGTGAAGGAGGTTCGTGCTTCTCAGGAACTCAGGCATGCTGCAGCTTGAGAAATGAGCATAACTTGAGTAAGTGAAATGGAATTCATTTCTAATGCTGGGTTAATCTCATCTTCAGAGGATCTCTAAATACTTATTTACAGTATAATACATGTAGTGGAGGTTTATTACAGTTTATACTTGCATAGTTTTATATATATATATTTGTGGATGCTTATTTAACATGCTGTTGTTTATTTCTCTCTCAGTGAGCAGGGTGTGTGTGTGTGTGTGTGTGTGTGTGTGTGTGTGTGTGTGTGTGTAGGGAGGGCAGGGTGATAGCAGAGCTGAGCTGCACTGAGCCAAGCCATTGAAAAGCTGCTAATTATTGTCTTTTTGTGTCTGTGGTTTGCTTTTTTCTTGTGCAGAGGCACAGGAAATAAAATAAACACTCCCCACTCATCTCATCCTGCATCTGCTGTGTCTCTGAGCTGCGTAGTGTCACTACAGGCTTCCTGTCATAGACCTTCCAGTGCCAGAAAAACTCCTCAGTGTAGTCGAGCAATGAGGAGCAGGGTAGCAGAAACTGATTGGAGAATGGTACATTTCCTGCAAACCAATTGTACATCAGAGCAGGATAGTGGAAATAGACAGTCCCAGATCACAACATGATGTAATTGCTCTGGCTTCACTGGCTCCCTTTGCTCCTGCTGAATGATATTAGCTTCCAGATGATTGAGAAAAGCCAGTCCTGTATTGTATGAAACCCCACAAACGCTGATAGCAGCACTGTGACATTGTCACCACGCTGGCCAGGGACTTCTACAATGGTCTAGTGGCCCATAAGGTTCTGCCCTCTTGTCCTCCTCTTAGTAAGGTTTATTCCTGCTTCATCTATGAAGATATATTTGTGCAGGGTTTCCCTGGCAACAATTTTAAATATTTTATACGGAAAAGCTTTGATTACAGTTAAAATACACTACATGATAAATCCTGTAAAACCCTTTACTGCAATGCTGTACAATAGGCCAGCATATAGCCTGTAATACAGTACATACTGCTGAAATACATCACCATACCCATATATATTGGAATTACTTGCACATACTCCAAGTTCTCGGCTTTGATCCTTGGCGAGTTCATTTCAAAAGGAATACAATACCCTTGTTTCGTTCTTACCCTGTTCCTCCGAAGTATGCGGTCAATGGTGCCAATGCTTATTTGATTGATTCCTTGAAATAAACATTGGTCCAATATTATTGTTTGAATTTCTCTCAAATTAAATTGTTGGTTATCACCATATTTACAATTGCAGTGTCCTGTTTGGCTAACAACAGCCTTGGTCTGCCTCCACTTCGTTCTCGTATCTCAGTCCTACAAAAACAGTATAAGTATTGTTTGGCATTGATATTTGCTGTACAGTACAACACTCTAAACAGCATGACATGTCCAAGCAACAGAAACAACAGGTAAGAGAGGGGAGAATATCAATACAGTGTTGAATTATATAGTGCAGCAGGTGCTGTAGTGGTAAACTACCAATTTTCCAGTGTACAGCAGATAGCATTAACTTGTTTTTTTCCCTGAAGGTCTGGACTATTGAGGCTATCATGAATCTATTCAATTTGGGCTATACTCTTTCCCCAGCTTCTTTCATTGACCTCCAATCTACAAGGACATAGTCGACCAAAGTAGCTCGTATTTTATTACATACCGGTGCTCTCAGTCTTCTTCTTCCCCTTTGCTTTGCACCTCTTGAAGCTCTCCCAGCTCTTCTTTTATTATTGGGATCCATTATGCCAAAGGATGCAAAAGCACCTTTGACCCTATTTATTCATCCTGAGGTTCAGATTGGTGTGTGACCAGTTTAAATTCTTAGTGTTTATACTTTGAATTGACTTTGAATTAATTGTGTCGAGTACTAGTGCTTTCTGAATGCGCACTTTGTGTAACTAATGAAATATTGAAGTTTGTTTTGTGTAGTTTTGCACAAAAGGTTCAACAAATCTGAGGCATGTGTCAAATCACCAGTTCTGTGTTTAGGGTTTTGGGAATTGAGTCTTTCCTCTGGTAGGTGAACCAGTTTTAGTGTCCGAGTGGTTGAGAAAATTACAGACATTAACCACCAAATTACGCTTGTGTCAGGAATAGACCTTGAGTGAGATAATGGCGTGTGCGTGTGTGTGTGTGTGTGTTTGAAATGCCTCATCACATACTAGCATCCAATCTAGGGTGTATTCTTGCCTTATCCTGACCAGGACTTGACTTGTTATAATGTTCTCACTAATATTATTGTTATTATGAGTCCCACTATTGTGATATTTTCTATATACATGATTATATGGAAAATATTTCCAAAGAAAATGTGTGTGAAGGAATTCAGTAACAGGACAAAATCGTAAAATTTGTATAACAAAAAAGGGGATACATCTAAAAAATATTTCCCCGAATTGTAAATAAACACATTTACAAATTTAAAAAAAAACAACTGCACAAGTAGACAATTAACAACAGCAACAGCACTTTGAGTTTAAAGTTGTTTCCTTTATTGAATGAAAACGTATCAGTACTGGAATACTGAACTTGGAAAAAAGTTCATGAAGTCAGGTTGATTAATGAGCAGTAATAGTACTTAAGTTTACCCCATTGCTTTATTTCAGTTTCTTTTGTATTTCAGTCTGTCACATGCAAATAAATGCTTCCTGCACCCTCATTAACAGGATCAGGCAAAATGAAGGATGAAAAGCCTGTACTGATGATAATGAGAAAGTAACATTTCTTTTGTTCATTCTTTTATTTGAGTAACAATAAATGTGAGAATAAAAAAAAATCATGTAATCAGTTTCAACTCCTTAGAGAAAATTTAACATCAGCTGATAAAAAAAAACTTACATTTAAATGGCATTAATATGAAGCAGCAATTTTTTTAATAATATCAATCTGTTGATTTCTGCTCTTACACAAGGAGGCAGTATAAGTAGCTTGTTTGTTTATTTATTTTAATCTTAATCTTTAAGTCTCTTAAAAATATAACACTCAGGACTAGCATTGTTATGCGCAGCATCAGCAGGCATATCTGAATGCATTCGATTAAAAGATGCACCACCAGAACAGAGCCAGAGAAAGAAGCAAGGTGATCACTGAAGTCCTGGCTGCGCTCACAGATGCACCATTACACAAGTCTTGGTTGCAGCACTTGTGTGTGAAGCTGGCCACATTGGGAAACATGGAACCAAGTATAGAGGTGTCACAGTCTGAAAACTTGATACACTGTCGGATTATTTGCCCATCTGAAGCAGAGTGTGAGAGAGAGAAAGTCAGATGAGTAAAATGGTGAATAAAGCAATGTGTATTTCAGAACTTCTTTAACAAATGAAACATACAGGAGAAATGACATGTTCAGTGTCGCTCAAGCCAGTTAAAGTTAAAGTTACCCGTGATTATATTACAAAATAAACACTGGTGTATCAACTGCTTTGGCCTGATCCTATGTCCAGACCAATACTCTTTTAGTCAGTTCTAGACTCACTAATGAATTTCCATGTAAGTGGAAAGTGCAGACAAGTTGAACTTTACTTTATCAGTTATCACTAATTCATCACTAATTCAATTTCCCCCTGGAATTAATAAAGTTCTTTGAATCTTGAAGCATACTATTCAATTACAGCTATGAATAATACAGTAAGTACAGTTAAACAGTTAAGTGTGTGTGTGTGTGTGTGTGTGTGTGTGTGTGTGTGTGTGTGTGTGTGTGTGTGTGTGTGTGTGTGTACGTGACACACTTCTTTCTTTCAGTGTCAGGCAGCCATCGGTTTGACCAGAGCAGGTAGCGGTGTTACTGCAACTGCCAGTGTAGTCTGTACAGCTGTAACACTTAAGAGCAGAGCCTGGGGCAGAGGGAAGAAAAAAAATACTCATATTAGTCTATCATTACTGAGTGTGTACTCTCCATAGGATTTTGTAATTTATAAATAAATAGAGAAATCAGCTTTCTGCGAGTCATCCATAACTGATTAACTCTCATTAGATCTTAGATTCATAGATCTCAAATTCTTTTCAACTCCATAGCAAAAAGTGTCAGATCACACTAAATAAACAATACTAGTCTGTATTAAAGCTGGTTTCATATTAGACCTTCGTCTACCATTTGGCCTTCAGCACAGATGATTATATAGTACATTACAATATACTACAATCCTGTCTTCTTTTTATTCATGTTTATGTACGAGTCAATGAGTAAAGGAGAAAATAGTTTAATAGTTGCACTGTGAAAAAAAAAGCAGACATGGGAAAAAGTAATCTTCACGTGCTTTTATTAATCAGTCATGTGTACATACTGTACTTACCCAGGCCAATAAGGGCCACAACAAATACCACGCTCACTTGGAAAAAAACTTTCATCCTGCAGCCTGTGTCCTTCTGAAAGAGAGAGAGAGAGAGAGAGAGAGAGAGAGAGAGAGAGAGATTCACAGTGTCAATATTTGCTTTTGCAGAACCTCCTGCCTCATCTATGGATACTATCATTATACAGATCAGAGTATATATTTTGCTGAGCAATTAACCACCACGTAGATCAGATGAGTTCAGTGAAAAGCACAATATGAATATTACAGCATTCAGCATTTCACTGCTATATAACAAGCAATAAACAAAACAAAATGGGAGGAAGCAGGATGTGTGCATGCTTCTGTGCACAGAAACATCCCTTCTCACACTGTGACCTCATGTAGAGAGGCCTGAGTGTGAAGGGCAGGAGTGAAAATCTCACTGGGTTAACAAACTTTGTGATCATATACAGTGGTGTGGCTTGTATGTAATATTCACATTATTTACTCATTAACAATAACACACTGTGAATGTCTTAGATTTTTTTTTCCCACACACCAAATTGGGCTAGCTTTGGACTGCGGCTGCCGAGATCTTGCTTGTTTCATAGCAAATAATAAAAATGAAAATTAAACTGAATACATTTCCACAAACATTGGCAAATGTAAGCGCCGAGAGCACGTCCATGCCGTACAGAACCATTTCTATTGGGAAGATCTATCGCAAAAGATTGGGAGAGGGAAAGAGGGATTAGGGAGTGGATAGTGTCCATATTGTGTTTGCGCACCATGCAGACATTGTTTCCCCAAACAGGGGAGGAAAAGAATTTCCAAAATTTCCTGGGCTAGTTCCAGAGCTTTTGTATGGTTTTTGAGATGTAGTTAGATTAGAAATTTTGCCAAAACCCCACCCTGTTTAACAAGGGAAGCACATCTGTCGAAGGGAAGCACATCTACTGTATCAAACAATTGAAAAGAGGTATGTCTAAAACCATTCAAAACGAGCTTCTAGACTGTATGCTGGATAAGAGTATGCTGTCGACTCTCAACTGCCTACTGCAGGCTTACTCTAAAAATTCAGTAGACAGTAGTCTAAAGTCACGTGTGATAGCCTACTGACAGTCAGATCATCACTTACAGACTTTAAAAAAGTATGGAAAACATTTTCGACCTCAAGCTGCGGAAAACCATAGGTTCATTTATTATATCAGCAAAGTAAAATCTGCTGCATCTTGTACATGTTGTGCCTTAATCTTCAAAATCTCAAACATTTACACTTAGGATGACGTTGATGACGTTGGTGTCTTTGTTAATCAAACACATCTAAGAAGGCATTACCCAATATTAAGACTTATCATTCGGCTACTTTTAATTAGTGTCCTTATTTGTGTATCTGTAATGGGGCGATTTGTTGCACTAAGCAAAAGCACCAAATATTTGGTTTAATTATATAAATGAATATTGGTTTATTTAAGTCAGGTATTTAAGCATTAGTATCAGACCTAAATATTCACATTAGTTCATCACTATTATGTGTATAATGAAGTTATGAAATTCTCCTCGTTTTACCACTTTATTAGGAACACCTGTACACCTGCTCGTTCACACAATTATCCAATCAGCCAATCATCTGGCAGCCTCACGATGCATAAAATCACGCAGGTTAAGAGTTTCAGTTAATGTTCACATCAAACATCAGAAGGGAGATACATTTGTTCTTCAGTGACATTTTCCCGTGGCCAAATCTGGAAATGTAGCACCCAGTGTAGAGTCCACATCAACATACGCTGAAATAAGAAATTTGATCGATTTTCTTTCTTTCTTTCCTCGACAAGAGAGATGGGAGACTCCGAAAACGTTCTTGGTGTACAAGCCTGTTGGACGTCTTCTTAAACGTCTTTCTTAATGCTACATGTTTTTCATATTTGGAGAACAAACATATAATAGTCTTTGCTGGAAAAACTTTTTTATACAGATAACCAGTAACTTAAGTAACTTTTTGCACTAGTTGCCTTTTCTGTAGTTACAACAGAAACTGATTACGCTTCAAACAAAGTGGCATCACAGTGGATTACTTCAGTGCATCATGTTCCACTGAAGCAAAAGAAAAAAATAATTCACGGTATAGTCTTACACTGAATATAAAATTTCAGACATGAGGAAGGTCAGTTCTACAGTCATCTGCACATTGTGCAAGACGGAAGTTTGATCTTATCCAGAAATGCCCAGTGTGGGTTCAGGTTTTCATTCCAGCCAAGCATGAGCCATAACTGCGTGCACTGAAAGCTGTCAACTGATTAAACACGTGGAATCAGGTGTAGCCTCTTTTTTTTTTAAACTATTTGTCTTTCCTTATCATCTGTCTTGTAGCTATCTTGTTTTCCAACGCAATACATACATTTCATAAGAAACACTAGCCAGAAAACAACTGTATTCAATTACAGCATGATAGTGCCCTAAACCATGGATTTTCACTAATAAATGTTGACTCTACTCCTTGGTAAAAGAAAGTCTAAGAAATGTGATAGCATCACTCTGAGGTCCTGCTGTGAGCTGTATTGCTAGCTATATTAATGCTTATGTTTTAGCAGTAATTCTGATAAGCTCGATTAAGCGTTCAACAATCAATGCAGAAAGAAATGAATAAACAATGTAGCCAGTAAGAAACTATAAATGGCTTAATTTATATAGATGGTAATTTATATAGATGGTAATTTATATAGCTTAAAAAAGTGCGCTTTCGGGCCCCTTTTCCCCGCTCCGGTTACAGCCATGCCCCGAAGTACGACTGAGAGCTGTGTTTGGTTGCATTTTGGCATTGCAGGATTTCTACACACTAATGAAACAAACTGCAAAACAGAATTACAATCAGTTCAAACATGAAGTCAGCATTTAATTCTTAAAAAGTAATATCCTACTAATTGTTTTACACAGTGAAGGGTTGTTTTTCAGTGTGGCACTAATGCATTTCAGATTATTTCACTGGTGTGATTTTATTTCACTATGGCATGGAATCTTCTCCATACTTCACAAAGCAACACAAATATTTTGAGTGTACAGCATGTGGTATATGCTGGAATATTTATATATGCTTTCTTGCCACATCATATGGCATCTATTGTTATACAAATTATTACCAACCAAAAAATAAACCAACTTAAAATATGCAGATAAATACCCCTTATTACTACTGCTAAGGGCTTTCAATAGAAAAACCACAATTAAGATGGAATATTATACAGTATATGGCCAGAGGTTTCTGGACATCATCACACCCATATGTGGTTCTTCTCCAAACTGGGGCCACAAAGTTGGAAACACACAATTGTATAGAATGACTTTATATGCTGTAGCATTACAATTTCCTTTCACTGGAACTAAGAGGCCCAAACGTGTTCCAGTGCACAAAGTGAAGCTCCATGAAGACCTGGTTTGTCAAGGGTGGAGGTGAAGAACTTGAACGGGCTGCACAGAACCCTGACCTCAACCCCACCGAACACTCCTGAGATGAACCCGAATGCGAACTGCTCCAAAGGCCTTCCTCTGAAGAGTGGAGGTCATTATAACAGCAAAAGGGGACTAAATATGGAATATGATGGAGTGTGATGTTCAGGTGTCCACAAACTTTTGGCCGCACAATGTATTTATATTTGACATTATTATGACGTCAAATGTACCGAATATTTATTTATTTATTTATTTAAAAATCATTAAACAAAATAAAATTTTCAATTTTAAATGAATTAAATTTAAAATCTATTCTATATATTATGAGATTGATGTGGATGGGCTCAGCTGGATAGCCTGAAGATTGCACTTATGAAATCTATGATCAAGTCATGTGCGTTATTCAGGGGATAATTTAACTCGGACACTATACACAATGCATACACTATGCAAAAAATGCTAATGAAATAATAATTTAAAAAAAACGCACTCAGTACTGTTTGACTCAACTGTCACATAACCCTACACTGCCACTGGATGGAGTTCTCATTGGTTGAGATTGCTTGCTGCTGGGAGTGGCTCCACATGGACGGCCTGAAGATCAGTGGGATTGTTGGGGATGGTGGCACTTGGGGGCCGTGGAGATGGCTTGGGGATCTCATATGGGGAGTTGTACTGTGATGGCTCGGGACTGCGACTGCTGTGGTGGCTTTGGCGCTGCTGGTGCCATGCGTGGCTTTGTACTCAGGACTCCTTCAGTGGACAGTGGATAGATTTAACAAACCAGACTTCATGTGAAAACAGTAATGAATTTCCTGGTTTCACAATTGCACTCTTTGTCCATATAGTACAGTTACAGAAGGGATTTATTTATAGTCACACTATCTGGTGTCACCCAGATGAGGATCTTTTCCCCTCTGAGCCAGGTTTCTTCCTCATGTCGTCTCAGGGAGTTTTTCTCTGCCACCGTCACCTCTGGCTTGCTCATTACGGATAAATTCACGTAGTTACAATTTATTTTGATTTAATTTGAATCTATTTCTTTCTGTGCAGCTGCTTTGTTCATTGTCCATTGCAGTGTCCATTGTTATAAAGCTATACAAATAAGTAAAATAGAAAAACGGAGTTGAACATAAGGGTCCCTAAGTCCACAGATGACATGACCTCGTGCTCCAAGCCGAAAATGGAACAGTGCTGTTATTGTCCACTGGAATTACTGTATTATGGTTTGATAACTGGAGAGAAATAACTTAATGCTGAAAATCCAACCCAATTTACTGACGCAGTTAGCGAACGATATATAAATAACTCGCCATCGCGCTGGAGGTGTGGGAGAGGTCATGAAGCGGTGTTTACTTACCCCTGTAGTGAGACGCTCTTCCACAAACGCTTTATCCGCTGCTTTCCGCCAGTCTGAACGCTGTGTGACCGCCGTCACCAGATCTGTCAACGGCTGTCAACTGGCCACGCCTTACAGGGTTGCCAGGTCAGTCTCAGATCCATGCTAAACATAATCATGCTACAACACTTGCGTCTACCCGTGGCAGATATATTCCTTTTAACGCTATATAATGCTATATAATAAGAAAAAATCCGCCTCGTAATATTACATATATTTTCATTTAAAGGATAGCAATGAGATAAGAGCTAACTCCCGCAGTATTACAGCAAACCTGGCAACACAGATGGCTGCGCATAAAGGAATTATTAGCGTATTAAAGGCCACGGAAGGCAAATAAAGCAATAATGTTTTTAAAGTTTTAAACCACTGTAGACTATATTGTGTAATTCTTAAATTGTTAAGCGATGGGCCATGATGTGCTGGTTTCTAAATATTGCATTGTGTTTGTTTTTTAAATGTTCTCATTAAATGGGGTAAATGGACATACCTTATTGGGCTTTACTGTTTGTGTGATTCCATGATTGGGCTGCCGTGTGTGTGTGTGTGTGTCCCACTGATGTGTATGGAAAGATAAGAACTTAAAAAATAAAAAATAAATAAAAAAAAAACTCTGCAACACTTAGAAAACATCCTATTCCTTTTCCAGCCCACTATAACTACCCTTTACCTTGAAATATTTTCATTAATATATTTAAATAAATCTTTACTGATGTGTGAATCCATTTAACATCTCATGTCTAAAACATCCTTTTCAAGCCATCTGTTCTAGGTTATGAAATAATGTATATTCTGTCGTAACACAATCCCTGTAGTCTCACACACACAGGACGAGTTTGTTGAGCAATGCTGAAGATATCAATATTCATCTCTCCAGACACATATTTGTTGTCTTTACTAAGTAAAAAATATTGACTCGAGTTACTAAGTAATGCAGCCATGAGGGTTAAAGGCCATGTCATGTATTTTTCTAAATTTCCTGACAGCAATAGCTAGAGGGCTAAACCTTATCTTTAGCAGGAAGTGACTAATCTTAAAGTCACTGTAATACTCATCATGTTTTTCTAAAATCAGGCTCCTCTAGTTATGAATCACACATAAACCTACTGAACACAGTGTATACTGTACTGTAATTGTCCAGATAGCTAATGATGTGGCAGCAGCACAATGAATAAAATCATGCAGATGCTGGTCAAGAACTTCAGTTTTCGCCCCGCAGAACTGCTGCTTACTGGCATTCTCCTCAGGCCTTCCTCATCAACAAGACACTCACTTGCTGTTTTTTTGTTTTTCGCACTGTAATGAAGTCTAGAGGCTTGTGTGTGTGAAAATCCCAGCAGATCAGCGGTTTCTCAAATCCACAAACCAGCACGCCTGCCATAAACAGCCATGCCTCGATTCACTGAGATCACATTCCCCATTCTGCTGTTTGACGTGAATATTAATGGAAGCTCTTCACATGTATCTGAATGATTTTATACATTGTGCTGCTGCTGCCATATGATTGGCTGATTGAATAACTGCAAGAATGAGCACGTGTATAGGTGTTCCTATTAAACTGGCCAGCAGGTGTATAAGTTTGAAGCTATACTTTTAAACCATGAGTTAAACACAAATGCCTACCACTCCAACATTGTAATAAACAGGAACCCCACCACAGACTTTGGTCTAAAGTGCATTTTTGTGTAAGAACTATGCAGATATTTGACGCTTTTCACTGCAGACAGAGAGATGATTGGCTGGTACGAGGATTACGAAAACGTGCCAGTGGGAGGAGCTTTAGGCTGAACAACAGCAACAACACAAAGCAATATCAGACAAGCCGTTAACAAAGCACTCTTCATCTCGCTATCATTACAGCATACACACTGGCACCAACCGACAGAAAAAAAATAGGCATAAAATCAGAGCCCTGAATCTATTCTGAGAACAAACACCCATTGAACCTTCCAGTCCAGGGCACTCTGCCTAGCCTTCTAAAAATACCCCCCTAAAATAAACCTTTACATCAGTTTTTAAATCAACAGTGACAAAAATAATGTTCATAGTTTTATGTTTATTTACCCAAACATAAAAAACACACATTTACAAATAAGAGTGTACTGAACTTGAAAACCCTATTGCACTCCAAAGTTTTACAACAGAAAGAAGAATAAACTTAAAATTTATTACTAGCAATAATCAGAATCTTATAATCCTTTAGGTGAAGAAGTGACTAATGTCTTCTCTTAGAGATGATTCACCAATGGTGGGTGTGTGTGTGTATGGGTGTGTGTGTGTGTGTGTGTGTGTGTGTGTGTGTGTGTGTGTGTGTGTGTGTGTGTGTATATGCGTGGGGCACGAGAGAAAATAAAAATGTTCCAATGTGTAAATACTTATGGGTAAATGGAAACACAGAAAAGTTCTATATACAAGAAGTCTAGTCCAGTTCAACTGTGTGTGTGTGTGTTTCCCCCTCGCTCTAATTAGGAAATGAAATGAAAAGGAAATAAGTCAGAATATATATATATAGTCACTTCGGTGAGTGTGCAATCTATGGTTAATTTTATCTGATGTTCTCACCGATCATGTCTTTCCCCTACTACCATCTGATTCACTGACTGTTAACAAAAAAAAAAAAACAGACATCCAATTTAATGTTATAATTCTGATCTGATCAAGGATTTAAATGCTTAAAAACAACACCTCTTACAGAATATTATACGGTGAGACCCCTGGGCTGAGTGATTTATGAAAAGCTTTTTTCTTCTTCTCTGCATTTTTGGTTCAGTATAAAGTTCTTGGATGATACTACTACTGAAGGCATTTAAAAAACAAACTTACTGTGTGTGTGTGTGTGTGTGTGTGTGTGTGTGTGTGTGTGTGTGAGGAGGGAGAGAGACAAGGGGGGAGCAAAGTTCACAGGAGGACACACACAAAGCCTTTGTATAGCAAACAATTATCTAAGCTCTCATTTGCCCTTGGACTGATGCATGCATGTATGTGTGTATGTGTATGTCTGTGTGAGTGAGAGTGAGAGTAAGAGAGAGTTAGAGAGAGAGAGAGAGAGAGAGAGAGAGAGAGAGAGAGAGAGACAAAATGAACATGTATGTGTCAGATGTGACGAGGACAGCGCCCTCCAGGATCAGCCATGTTCATACCATGCAGCTCTCCCTCCTCATAGTTATCTGTGTCTGAGTCATTATCATTGTTGAAGACAGCGATGGGTGCTTCTCTCACAGAGCTCTGTAGTGAAAGAGAAAGAGAGAAGAAGAGAGAGGGAGAGAGGGAAAGAGAGAGAGAGAGAGAGAGAGAGAGAGAGAGAGAGAGAGAGAGAGAGAGAGAGAGAGAGAGAGAG